>JAVJAQ010003650.1:0-74738 GCA_032362365.1 Zygogramma bicolorata
TGTTATATATGTTGAAATATTTTTCTATCGGTGATTGTAATCTATACTTACAATATAGAATACACATAAGTTATAACTATAAGAATATCGGGTCAAATGAAACCCAGTCCCTTACTTTATACGCCAGTGTAACTTCGAGACAACATTTGTCTCTTGTTCTATTGTGTGCGTGGCTAGGGTCTTATATCTGCTATAATAAATGAAATACCGTTATTCTTGAGCGACACTCTGTAGTGAAATCACGTGTTTATACTAACCCATATCGTGCTGTTTTGACTTTTATATCAAAAATGTCTGAATAATGTTTTATTTGTGCTGAACCTCAGATTTTCGCCGTCGAATTAGCTAAGTAACTACACTTCAGTTTAAAGATTCAATTCTGGGAATAGTTCGGACTCGTGACGATGCTATGGCAAAAGCTGTTCTTGCTTGAGTCGAATTTGAATATGATATAGTTGCTGCTGAAGCTAACTATCATCGTGATCGCTATATTTCTTTCGGAAAACCTTCCACTGGAGCTGAAGTTGGTCGTACTAAAGACGAAGCTACGAATCTGGTAAAGGAGGAAATATTCACTCACATTGAAGATAGCGATGACTGTCAGTTCACTATGGATGGATGATTATCACATAAAATGTGAATAAAAGCGCTAGGTACACTACATAGGTGGCGTGGAAACGTGTGCATATTATGACGTTTGCAACTTGTACAACTTTTTGAATACTTATATATCTCAAAAACGGTGGCTCGTAGGAAAAAAAATATTGATTCATTTTTTGTAGATTATTTTATGATCTATAATTTTTGTCTGAGATATTTATATGATTAAACGCACCGTTTCGCTGAAAATCGTGAAAAACTCATTTTTTGACCTTTGACCTTGAATAATTTTTTTTTCCAACCTCACTGATTTTCAGATTGATGGGAATTTATGTAGCTTTGAATGTTTAAATTGACCGGAGTACGGACATTTCACGATCAATGTAACCGGTTATAATTGCAAGAGTGCATAAAAATTACCGATAATTTTGCAAGAAAGCGTTATATCTAAAAATTGCAAGAGCCATTTTCATATTTTGGCGAAAGTGCCCGAGTCCGGATGACGAGGGCTCTTTTACAAAATATGAAAATAACCGAATGCAATTTGTAGAAGATATCACGCTTGAATGCAAAATCATCGCACGAATGTAATTCATTGGAATATTTCACGAATGAAGAAATTCTCAAGGAAATGTTTTTTTTTGTTCATTTATACTTTCCTCTATAGATTGTATGGAGTACCCACCTAAACGCGAAATGTTTTTCTATTTTTGAAGTCTATCTGACATTTATTTGTGTTGTTTACTGACGTCTAGCGATACGGTTTCAAATGTGTTGTTATGGTGACTTGATACAATGCAATTACCGCTGTAAGTTTTCGATAATTGCATTGCTCTTATTTTATATATGAGGGAAATATTCACTGAAACGAACCTTCTAACGTTTAATCTCAGTATTTTAGTTCCAGAGCAATATATAAAAATAATAATCTCATTATAATAGTATCATGCAGAATCATTCGTTTTACATGATAAGGGAATTGTTTTGAAAATGTACATTCTCATCACAGGGTTTCACTTTCTGGTTCATTTCACTGAAAACACATTGATATGGAATATGATGGTAATATTTACGAACAGATCGAACAGTCTCCCAACTGTGCCTTTTCAGATCGAATTTACTCGCATCTCAGATGAAATTTCTTGAACCAAGACAGCATTGATATTCCATCAAAAATGTATTACGTGTTTTCTCTGGAATTGAGAGAAATTGGATATTCTCTGCGACATCTCAGAAGTCTGATATATGTCCAAGGCTCTCTTGTCATGTTTCAAGGACATTAGAACAACATTCATGAAGACAATGAAGAATCGAGAAACATGAATCACAATAGTGTCATCTAGTGGATAAAGAGAAATTGTATCCGAATAGTCCAAAGTGTTGGTATATTTATTCGCAGTAGAGTTTACATAAGTCTACCTTACCGAGGGTATGAATTGAAATAATTCTTCAACCCTTCAACAAAAATAAATAGAACTATCTGTGCGACTCTCACTAACAACGGCTTTACAAATCCGCGATACGTATATTTTATAGCGAAACTCATATCATCATTTTCTGAAACTGTAGTAATCTTCGTGAAATATAGAATTCCATCAAGAATCGGCCAGTTCAATTTATAAAAAAAAACTTTGGTGCTATACAAAGTACCACAGTGAATGATGTGTTTGATATGGAGCATTGAGTGATATCACAAATATAAACTGAATATAAACAAAAAAAATAACAGAAAAAAGACGAAAAGTGCTTGAAATGAACTTTCGCCAAACGGTTTTCCGGTGAAATTGTTGAGAATATGATGATGTGTAGACGATGATATTGTCACCTTTGGTTATTGGACAATGATGACAAAATTGGTGAAAGCAATCTGAAACTGATTAGGCATGTGCATGACACAGGCAACTCGATGCATTCCAGAGTCTAGAAATAGCAAAATGTGAAAATATCATGCATAGTGACTTTTAGCCCGCTTTTTAGGTTACTGTGTAGGAAAATAATCAGAATGATTATCAGTAATAGACGAAGTCTATATCGGACCAAAAAACTTTGCTTATAGTCTTCGCAATACTTTAGAAGTATGAGAATCTAGACCTAATATTTAGATCTAGTTAAAGTTTTTCTCCTGGAAATGCTAACCTTGTTAGCGACACGCTCGTCGAGTGCAAATAATATAAATTTGGTGTTAGGGTAATTATTGATCTTCACAAAGAGTTTCAAGAATGTGATGATGTATTATAAACAAGGTGTAGGTATGTTGCCAAACCCGCAGAGCTGATTTTTTGAGTAATTGTTGTAAAACGAACTGTTCATATAAAGAAAGGTCTGGAAATGCTTTGTTTTCAATGAATAGGCTGACAACATTCGCAAGTGGAATAGTTTTTTCTGGATATCTTCATGAACCTTTGGCTGAAGTCATTGAAATTTGGCAGTGTTGTAATGCGGGGGTGGGGGACTAATTTGGCCTTGGCTGAATTGAAATATGATATGTACCGTGTTTGTTTACTCTAAGAGGTTGAGTTACTTGATACGTATTGTTTCAATTGCTATACAGACATGGAATAATTTAAAAACCCTTCTTACAGGGATTGTTTGATAAAGTAGTCATAACTCACCATTTGAAATACACACGAAGTAGTGTTCTTTTTGTATTTCATGGAGTGTGGGAGTGGGAGAACAATGGGGTGAGGTGAGAGTTCGTCTCACCGGCAGATACTGCACACTTTGAAATAATCCCAGTGTTTCTTAGTCCAAACGAAATAGGATATTTCAATGTTATTTTTTGTATTGACTAAGCGAATGTCCTTCTGCGATCCGGCGTAGGCTCAGTTGCCGAAAAAATGTGACAGTTGATAATGCATTAAACAGCAGCTGTCTTCGATGGGGCGGTCTGAATACGCCATGAATCAGGTGTAATAAGCGGAAATGGGAGTCGCATAGGACACCGCACTGCAAAGTAGACTTTGGTAGGTCGATTTTGATGTGTGTTAACGTAAATAACCACTTAATTCATTTCATTGAGATAGGACTAGGGCCGCCAACGATTTATGTTAATCCGGTAGGCAATGAATATCGATAATTTTTATGTTTGTATGCTATCAGAATAGTTAAGGATTACCTTTGCTTAGTTGAACCAATGGCTTCGTGGGTCCAGTAATCCTTAGACGATGGATAATCCAAAATGTATCCTAGTTTGGCACTCACACAAACATATTATCATTGTTAGTTCACCAATATTATAACACGGCACTTATAATAGTATTTAAAGTAAATAATCACTTATTCTTATTAATTACTTGAACGATATGAATATCATTAGAAACTGTATAATACGTGCAGTCAACCGGTAACACACACACTGAGTCTCTCGTCCACTTTACCGGCCGAGCATGCGCACTTAGTATTATTGAAATAAATAAAAGAAAATCTCTAAAAACATAACAACACCCCTTTCCTTAATGGGAAGCCCTTTCTGCCCATTCATCTATCAGCCTTCTAGGTGGGTGAATATCTCTTCTAGGCCTCCGTTGCGCTAGAGGCAAACTTTGTCGCGATGTCACATTTTCTGGCTCATCAAGGGATTCAGCCGAATTACTGTCTCCATTGTTGAGCACTGCTAGTGGAAAAATTTCGGTGTCATTATTTCGTATTTTTCGAATTTGGTTGGTATGTCTTCTCCACTGATAATCTTCTACTGATACAGTCCAAACTCTATAACCCTCTCTTTTGTGTATACGACCCTTTCTCCAAATGGGAGGTTTTCTTCTGAAATCTTTCACCAACACTTCTTCCCCTTCCTCAAAATTTTCCTGTCTCCTATATTCTTTTTCCCTTCTTTGGGGTGTACTGGGTCGTAACAAATCCAGCGGAGTACGGAGTTGCCTCTTAAGGAATCTCTCACTTGGTGTTACCTTAGTAGTCGCATGAGGGGTTGCCCTGTATCGAAATAAGAAATTTTGAATACTTTCCCTTAATTTGGCTTTTGGATTTTCATACATAATTTTTTTCAATGAATTTTTGAAAGTTTGTACATTCCTTTCTGCTTGTCCGTTAGATTGCGCGTGATAAGTAGGAATCAAAATATGCCTTATTCCAAAATTTTCACAAAATGCTTTGAATTTTTCTGAAGTAAACGCCGTACCATTATCTGATACTATCTCTTCGCATAACCCATATCGTACAAATAATGTTTTCAAAGCATTTATGGTAGAATCCGCAGTAATATCTTTCATCTGTATAACTTCAGGCCATTTCGAATGCGCATCTATCACAATCAGAAACATTTCGTCCAGAAATGGTCCGGCAAAATCTATATGAAGTCTCTTATATGGAAATTCTGGTATCTGCCATGGTTTTTCTGGAACCTTCGGAGGGTTTCTTGCCAGTGCAGTACAGGCTTCACAATTATGAGTTATATTTTCTATATCTACCTCAAGATTGGGCCACCAAAGGTATCTCCTTGCTTCAGATTTCATCCTTACAATTCCTTGGTGTGTAGCATGTAGGTATTTGAGAATGTCATCCTGGAATTTGGGAGGTATAATCGTTCTGATTCCCCATAAAATGACACCTAACGAAACAGTCAGTTCATTTCTTTTTCGAAAATATGGTTGAAGGGCATCATCTTGAATAAAGCTAGGCCACCCGGATAAAATAGCTTCTTTCACTCTTTTTAGTGTGCTATCTTTGTCGGTTTCCGCTGCAATGTCTTCAGCCTCAATGGGTATTTCATTCTGTATTTCCTCTTGAATCTGAGAAACAACTAAATTCATTCCGAAATCATTCTCATCGAATTGCAAATCTGGACCTGCGGGTAACCTTGATAACCCGTCTGCGTGCCCGAACTTAGTAGTGGAGATGTATTCAATATCATAAGTATATCCCATCAGAATCAAAGCCCATCGTTGAATTCTGTTAGCAGTAGTTGTAGGTATTCCTCTAATATTTCCGAATAATGTCACTAACGGTTGATGATCTGTGCAAAGCTTGAATCTGCGTCCCCAGAGGAATTTGTGAAATTTTCGTACTCCGAATATGATAGCGAGACCCTCTCTCTCTATTTGGCTATAGTTCTTCTCGGTAGTCGTTAATGATTTAGAAGCATAGGCGATGGGTCTTTCACTTCCATCTGAATATCTGTGGAAAAGTACACAACCCACACCCATTGAAGAAGCATCAGCAGCCAAAACTATCTCCAAGGAAGGATCAAAATGTACCAAGTAAGAAGATGAACTGAGCTCTCCTTTGATTTTCGTGAATGCAGTATCACAATCTTTATCCCACTCGAATGGTATATCCTTTTTTCGTAGTCTATTCAAAGGGTAACATAACTGGGACAAATGGGGTGTGAACTTTGCATAATAGTTCACCATGCCAAGAAACGACTGTAAACTTTTCAAATCAGTAGGATGTGGCATATTAACAATAGCTCTCGTTTTTTCTGGAGATTTATGAATACCTTCTTTATCCACAATGAAGCCAAAAATTCTACGGATGGTTGAAGAAATGAAGATTTTGAGAGTTTTATCCTGAAATTGTACATTTTGATTCTTTCTAAAACTGCTTGGAGATTTTGCTCGAGATTTTGTATATGTTCATGTAACGAGGACCCAGTCACAATAATATCATCTAAATATGATGCAACGCCTGACAATCCTGCTAGCATTTGATCCATTACCTTTTGATATATTGCTGCAGCGGAAGCCACTCCAAAGGCTAAACGATTGTAGCGGAATAAGCCTTTGTGCGTATTTATCACCAGAAGCTTTTTACTCTCTTCATCCACGCTAATTTGAAAATAAGCTTCAGAAAAATCGATCACTGTGAAATGTTGTCCACCCTGTAGCAACGAAAAAATATGGTCCGCTGTAGGTAATGGATATTTTTGAATATTCAGAGCCTTATCCAAGCCCGTGCTGAAATCACCACAAATTCTGAATTTTCCTCCTGGTTTTCTCACAACCACTATGGGAGCGGCCCATTCTGAATAATCTATTGGCTCCAGAACCTGATTATCAACTAGTCGCATCAGCTCATTTTCAACCTCGGACATCAATGCAAAAGGTAAGGGTCTTGCTTTGTGGTATACAGGTTGTGAAGAAGGCTTCAAGTACAAATGGGCTTGTATTTGGGTACAGTGTCCTAGTTCGTCTTTGAAAATATCTTTGTAAGCCTCTAGAAGTTGATTTAAATCATTGAAATTTTCGTTTTTCCTTTCCAGGTTTTTAGAAAACGTAACATGTTTATTTTTCCTATTGACGAAAGAAATGGATAATACAGAAGAATTGCATAAGTCATTCAAACTCATAGAAGTCAGATCAAGGTTTTCGATCCAGTCTCTTCCCATCAAATTATTTTTACTGTTTTCAGCAAAGTATAGCTTGAGATTTGCAGATTTTTCTCTGAACGTAACATTCACGAACGCCTCTCCAAATAAAGAAATTTGATGTCCTGAATAACTAGCCAAGGAAGTAGTAGGAGCATTGATCTTCGGAGAATTCAATTTGAAGTATGTTTCCTTGTTGACAATTGTAGCACAGCTTCCTGTGTCCAATTCCATCTGGATAATTCGGTTCTCTACCTCCACAGGAATGATGAATTTTTGACTATAACCAATTTGATTGACTGCGAAAACGTCGAAATTTTTACTGCACCGCTGAGTTGAAGTATGAAAAGACGTGTGTGCTTGCTCGTTACTCATATTCGTTGAATTAACTGAATTTGAACGATTTGGGGATATGCTCCGTGAACGTCTTCCATCCCTCTGGATTGACCTATTCCTCTGAGATCGACAGACTCTTGCAATATGTCCTATTCGTGAACATGAATGGCAAACAGCTGATCTGAATTTACAACTGTCCCTTGTATGTTGTGCTCCACAACTATGGCACTGTGTCATTTGACTCCTGTTATTGGAGAAGCCCATGATTTTCGGCGAAATAGGTGATGAATTTTTATGAATGGATCTATCCACAGCTTTTACGCTCTCCTGCATAGCGGTACTCCCTGTATTATAAACGGTAGCCAGTATTTTAGCCGTTTCAATAGTTTTATTGAATTCTTTCAACTCCTGCTGAAGTAAACTTCTGCGAATATTATTATCCGCCACGCCCATCACAAAAGCTGTAATCAAAGCGTCTTGTAGAAAATCCTCGGGAAAATTGCAATTGGTTGTTTTTTCTCTTAACTGGTTATCAAAATCTTGGAGTGACTGTCCTGTCTGCTGCTTCATAGTAAAAAATGTATAACGTTCCGTCGAAGCGAACATAACCTTCTTGTAGTTTGTTTTCAACCGTTCCAGTAAATCTTTATATGAATATTTGTTTGGAGCTTCTGGTTTGCATAATGAAATTAAGGTTTGTAAAGGTCCTGGAGATAAAGAATCTATAAGAATTGATCTTTTGAAGTTGTCATCTTCGATTTTATTCAGTGTTAAATAATTTTCGAATTTAACCTGGAACAAATCGAAGTCAATGACCTCTGGGTTGAACTCGATTGTTTTTTGTATCCACAGCTGATTCGTAGAACCGCTCGCGCTCTCTGAAGTAGGCATTGTTTACTATTCGGAATCTTGTGCAAAAAATATGGGGTTTTTTCTTGCGTATCGCGCACTAGGTATCTGTTTGAATTGAAGTTTTTGATGAATTACAGAAAGTCACTTCACTTGAAAAATGTCCTCGTCGCCAGTTTTTATGTTTGTATGCTATCAGAATAGTTAAGGATTACCTTTGCTTAGTTGAACCAATGGCTTCGTGGGTCCAGTAATCCTTAGACGATGGATAATCCAAAATGTATCCTAGTTTGGCACTCACACAAACATATTATCATTGTTAGTTCACCAATATTATAACACGGCACTTATAATAGTATTTAAAGTAAATAATCACTTATTCTTATTAATTACTTGAACGATATGAATATCATTAGAAACTGTATAATACGTGCAGTCAACCGGTAACACACACACTGAGTCTCTCGTCCACTTTACCGGCCGAGCATGCGCACTTAGTATTATTGAAATAAATAAAAGAAAATCTCTAAAAACATAACAATAATATATAGAGATAGTTCGATAGCTTGTTTTGTTTCAAACGGTTTAGTTTTTCACCGAGAAGACCATGTTGGTTTGACTTTATTTTTTGCAGTTTTTCAGTTTGATCAACTCAATGGTTGATTTGAGAATTATTCATTGTAACAGTGAATACTTCTCTTGAATTTTCTCAACTACTTTTGTTCACTTTCTACTGTTATTTGTTGCAAATATAGGGCGGAACTCAATCTTATTTCGGAATATCCTTAATGTACAAAGTTTTCCGTGAAAAAACACTCCTGCTGACAGCAGCTGCCATAAGATAACCGCACATTATTATAATAGCGTAACTGCCCAGTATCATCATCACTTAGTATTATCATCACTTTAAAAGTAATATACCACTGGTGACGTAATCTGTTTCGATTTGTTTTTGTGAAAGAAAAATTCATATTCAAAGAAGAAAAAATGTTAGGAAGTTACCAGAATACAAAGACCCTTTGCACCAATCATTACAATCAGTTGTTAATAATTCACAAGATTGATTGATACAGGAAGAGACGCTATACCGAACTCATTTGTTTTTTTTTCTTTCATTGAAATTCATTTTTGGGATTTTTCTTCCTCGAAAAAGAAAAAGCTTCGATTTCTTGTAATATTTGTTTATATGGCAAATCGATTTGGCGTTTTGTGATAACAAACAAACCCTGGTTTGATTTGAAGTGTACTTTTGTTTAACGCAATTTAAAAAAACTTTGAAAACATGCAAAAAGTTCAATTTCTTTGATCTGTATAGAAAAGAATAAAAAACGGCACTACGATGGAATGCTAATAGAAAAACTGAGTGATACAAAAAACCAATCCATATTCTGGAAAACGATAGCTTCGTTTCGCGCGCATCAACACGAAAATTTCACAGATTTTGAGGAATGGGAACTTTTTTATAATGACATGTACGCCCCAAATACTCCTCTTTTTTGATGCAAGCCGCCCAGCACTGGATGCTCTTATCACCTACGAGGAACTTGAAAGTGTATTGCTCTTATGTAAAAATGAAAAGGCACCAGGTGAAGATGGACTGACTTACGAATATCTCAAAAACATGCCCCAGAACTGGTAATCATTCTTCTGCTCATTAAATAACAATATTCTTATGAAGGAAGAAGTTCCTCGAGCGTGGCAGGTAATCGTGCTTACTATGATTCATAAAAAAGGGGATAAAACCGATCCGAATAATTATCGTGGGATTGCTCTTGTTAATTGCTTAGCGAAACTGTTTACATCGATTCTTTTGAACAGGTTATCAGACTGGTGTGAGGATATTGACATTCTCCCTGAATGCCAATCCGGCTTGAGAAAAAATAGAGGTTGTATCGACAATATATTCGTATTGCAATCTCTGATACAAATACATTTACGTTTGCATAGAAGAAAACCTTATGTAGCTTTTGTTGATTTCAAACGTGCGTTCGATTCGGTCAATCAAACTCTTCTTTGGGAAAAATTATACTCGTTTGGCAACAGTGCAAAATGCATCAGAATCATGGAAAACATTTATGAGGAAGCCACTATATCAGTCGGAGTTGCCAACTGCTTTACTGAACCCTTCCAGGTTCATCAAGGGGTATTACAGGGCGAATCGCTTAGTCCCCTACTATTTTCGCTGTTTTTAGCGCATATCGAAAAAATTTTCTACAATCGAGGTTTGAAAGGGGTGAGCATTGATGGATATAAAGATTCAATGATGGTACTTTATGCAGATGATTTGATCCTTGTTAGTGATTCCCCAGTGGATTTGTCGAAAAAACTCAGAACGTTAGAAATTTACTAAATTAAAAACAAGCTCTCCATAAACACCACTCAAACAAAAGTTATGGTTTTCAGCAGGAGGAGTTATCATCATGACTATCAGGAGAGATTCTACGTCGACAATGAACAATTTGAAGTCGTAAAAAACTTTACGTGGCGTTCATCCTCCTCCATGTTTCTTCAAATGTCAAAAAAACAGTCACGAGTGCACTAGTGCACAAGAGCACTAGGATCTGTTCTGAAACTGATGACCAATTCTAAAATCACAACCTGGGAGGCTCGAATGAAAGTTCTCGACTCGATTGCCTTATCATCCCCATCTTATTTAATTGGACTGATGGGGTTTGTGGTACTCGGATGTTGTCGAAAGACTGCAATTGTCATTTTTCAGACGTTTATTGGCTCTGGCGAAAAATACACCCAATAACATTGTCTGCTTGGAAACAGGTACATGCAAACTCAGTCACTTGATCCTGAAATGTACTCTTTCCTGGCTTCAAAAACTACTAAAACGACGCCTGATATCACTCGAAAACACTGAGCCGAAATATAATTGGATGAATCAAGTGAAAGAATATTTTACCTCCTCAGGACAAAAGCATTTATGGTCGACTTTAATGAATAGTCCATCAAACAAATTGTCTGATCGTGTTCTGAATCATTTGAAAGAAAAATTGTTGGCTGATTATATTGGAAGACTCAGCGTCTCTTCGTATTCATCTATTTATTCTTCTTTTGCACTCCACGTAGACGGTCAAAAGTATTTGAGAATGCCTCGTCCTATCGACGTCACGATAGTAATTGCACAAATGAGGACTTGTGGTGAAAAGTCACTCAAAATAATTTTCCACGGATCTTGCTATATTATTCATTAATTGTGATGAACTTTGCACTATTTGTAATTGTTATAAAAAGGAATCTTTAGATCCCATTTTATTCCACTGTCCCATTTACTAGAGTGAAAAATATGGAATAACTGGTTGAAATGCTGAACTCCAACTCGATGGAATCTTTGAAAAAATTGGTTCATTGTATTATGGATATGTTAAAATTGCGATCATTCATAATCAACAAATGAATTAGAGGTATGACAATCAACACCTTGCAATAAGAATTGTATCCTCTATTTATTCTTTATATGCAATGAATGTTATCATTATTATAGGGCAAATTGGCATATTTGCCTCTATAAGTTACTGCAATATAACAAAAGAGCAAAACTACCCTACTTTATCCTACTTTGCACTGTTTGAAAGTTATTATTTTGTGTTGGATGAACTATGAAATGATATGTCAATTCTCACATCTCTGAACTATTTTCCAAAAAACCTTCATAGAAGCTAAGTTTTTGACTCAAGTTTCGAAAACGGAAATATATTTTTAATTCTAAAAGTCAACAGAGCTAAGTATTTTCATATATATCAATCAGTTCCTGTATTTTTGTGATAGTCAAATTTACGTTATACAAGGAGTTGCTGATAAATAGGACGTGTTTCATTAAAAAATAACCGTTTTTGATTAACGCATCAACTTTACTGGGTAGATCAGGAATCCACCCTTCTACATTTGTATATATTTCGATATTGATTCTTGATTTTTTCAGAAAGTGGCAGATCACCAACCCGAAAAAACTACGAAGATACTCTCGTTTCTTTTTTCAAGCCCTTTGGAAACATTCTCTTGGACATCTATAACTTTTGTGAGTACTGTCAGAATGTTACGCTGGCATTAGTAACCATAATCAACAGTTCTTCCAAGCGTTGAATTCGACACAACTCACTACGAACTGAATCTTCCCAGTTCGACTTTTCTCTTTACAAAGGTCGTACAACATTGCTTCATATTCAATGAGTGAGTATCGATCTCCCCATTTTCATTCAATGATACACAAGAAGCCTCTTTGAGTTTCCATTTTGTTCCATTCTGTTCTGACATCATCGTATAAATATTATTCCATTCCACAATATGCATACCATTTGTTGATAATATTGTTCACCTAGTTTCTCGAATCATTATCTTATTACCTTCTCGAGTTGCTTTCCTGTTCAGGTGTTCTTAATCCTGATGGTGTGGATGTTTCACCAGTATAAACACTGCCACATACACTTGGAATACTCCCAACAAATTTTTTTAATTCTGTTCGGTATTCGGAGGTTTCTTTCGACTCAAATAACATTAAAACAAAATTTCCTCTCAAATTTGTTGTGGACAAAATCACGAAGTGAAATAATCTGAATTGAACACCGATAAACAACTGCCAGGACTCCAGGAGCCCGAATGAGTTTTGAACTTTTGAAAGAGAAAACGTGTTTGAAGTTCGCCTCTCGTTAGGAGATGTGTCGTGCTTCATGAAGGCCCATGTTTGTTGGAGAGCCGTCTGTATAATTATCTCATATTCGGGAAATTATGAAACCTACTGAAGATAAAAAAGCGCTCGAAAACTCTTGATTGTGAAAGGAGGTTGACTGATTTTCTGCTCGAGTCCTAAATTCATTAATTTCATTCATTTTGGTGAATTACTTTCTGGCTTTTTTTTCTTCGTATCAAAAAATTGAAATTGCAACTTCTATGAAAGAAGTAAAACCAAAAAAAAAATACATTCACTCTCTGTTGATAGGGACGTGTATATCATTCGAAGACTTTTGACTTATTCACAAAAAAGAAAAAAAGGTCCAAGTAAACGGCTACGACGGGAACTGGGTTGGAATTCCTACACAAAGTCAAATAGAGAGCCATTTTTAGAAGAAGTCACTCAATCACTCACCACTAAAATATTCGATTCGAACCATACAAGATCTCGTTTGGCTCAGAGAAAACTATCTCTTGAGCTCTTCAGTGGGAAAGAGGGTAAATTACTGAAAATTCACACTTGTACTTCCACTTTATGCTTGGATTTTTTCCGGAAATTTCTTCGAGCTCAGCATATTTTGAAAATTATTAAATTTCCTTAAAGTATACGTAAGCAAAAAAAAAATCCAAAGATAATTGAAGTATGCGTGGTATTCGGTAAGAAAATTGCATATTTCCTACATTGAACTTCAACATATTATATGAAATTCATGTTTTAGCCTCTCAAAGAACATCAGGATAGGCTTTGGAATATATTACAGATTCAACAGTTGAATCGGAATTGCCTCGTTTTGTCACATTTGATCTAGCTATGGATGGGCTTTAACAAAATGAATCGATTTGTTCAAGAAACTACCGATGTTATTCACTGAACCAACTTCAGTTGTATAGAAATATAACCTAGATTTTCAACACGGTACATTTGTTGCCTACGGCAGTGAAACCTTGTCTACCAGTCCTGCCATCTCCTTGTATTCTTGTCAAACTTTTTAGTAAACATGGACGACGAAAAAAGGTGCACGATCTGGACATTTGAGAGGTATTTTAGTTAAGCAATGAGCACTTCAAATAATAATGGTAATTATTCCTATTCCACCTACAGTAGGTTAATATAACCCAAAATTTTCACTTATTACAGGTTCACCCGATCGAAAAATAACGAATTCTCTGCAAACATTGAGTAAAATGAGTATCACCAGAATATCTCAACGCCCTGAAGGGTCAGTAATCCAATGAAACAACAAGGCCCTACAAGATCCGTACTCAAAACAACAAAGAATACTTTTAAACATAATGAAAGTGTCAGTGGCTCTCAACTGAAGAAGGAAATTATTACTGTATTTTCATTAGTCCGCTCTAGTGCCGAATTACATTTTCTTAACTTCTGCACATAGTGGGTAAGTGACATGTTAATCCAGATGAAATACTCTCTGCTTATGTTAAAAAATGTCCACTATTATTCGCTGTAGGTCACCACATGCGGAAACAAAATTCCGATAAAATACCTGAATTGCCATGGTAACGCCAAACAAAATACGTATTTCATTGGTCGAAAACTGTTGGTGTGAAATTTTCACTTAATACATAACATGAACATCGGTTATTTCCGAAAATTTTCTAGAGGGCACGAATATTTTGAAAGATTTTTGATAATTTTTCAAAAATATTCGTGCCCGAGAGAAAGATTACAGGGACTATTTAAGCTTGCGTGGTATTCAGTGAGAAAATTTTTGGATTGCACATTTGAAAATTCCGAGGGCATCAGCCGGGCTTGTTGTCAACAAAAGTGACAAGTTTATGTATATATAGAAGGTATATATAGGTAATAGGTAGTCTTGACTGACTAGTTGAGGAAAAGCGGAATGTTTTGTGAGGATGCAGTCAAAATGCTGGGCTGTTATACACGTAAACTCTTTGTTATTTGGTCGAGCTTTCGAGAATGTTTATTCTCTTTTTCAAAACATCTGAAATATGCACATAAAGTTACAAACACATTGTAAAATATGAGGTTAGGATTACTTACTAACGTGAGGTTATGTAAGAAGTCGTGCGTAGAGATGAAGAGAAATGGAAAAACATCATTTTCTCATGCTTATGTGGTGTGAAATCAATTGAAAACTGTTAATAAACACTAAAATTGTACAAATATTTTGGAAAACATTTTTATATTTTAAAAACACTACGTGAGTACGTGCTAAGCGGTTATTCATGAAAGAGAAACACTTTGAAACAGAGAGGAAACATTTTCGTCATTGACAGCTGTCTGTTTTCATCAAAAGGAGTGCCAACCCCATGGTCTGAAAATCTCAAGGTAAACGCATTGAAGGGAACCTGTTGCGTTTCCTGAGAGCAGTGCTGCTCTCAGGAAACGCTTAGCACGTACCCCTAAGTGTTTTCGAGATATGAAAATGTTTCCTATAATCTTTGTAAAATTTTAGTGTTTGTTAACAGTTTTCAATTGATTTTACACCACATAAGCATGAGAAAATGATGTTTCTCCATTTTTCTTCATCTCTACGCATGACTTCTTACATAACCTCACGTTAGTAAGTAATCCTAACCTCATATTTTACAATGTGTTTAAAACTTTATATGCATATTTCAGATGTCTTGAAAAAGAGAATAAACATTCTCGAAAGCTCGACCAAATAACATGAAGTTTACGTGTATAACAGCCCAGGATTTTGACTGCATCCTCACAAAACATTCCGCTCATATATATATATATATATATATATATATATATATATATATATATATATATATATATATAGATATATATATAATCAATATATGGAATAACGATTCGTGACTGTTCTGATATAGTGAGGTTTCAGTGAAAGAAGGGGCTGAATTTACAAAGAAAACTCTTTGTTATCTATCTGTCGATCTTTCGGTAATGTTTATCACCTTCTTCAGGGCAACCATAAAAAGTTCGGTTAGAATAAATAAAAGGTATTTTCTAATTGGAGTACCTACCAACGTGACATTGAAATGAGATTGGATTGAAACAAACAGAAAATACATGAATGAAATGAAATGACAACAAGTTAACTTAATCAAGGCGGAAAATTTTGATTGAAGGGTGTTTAATTTTTTTTTTTTTTCGTTGAAAATAGTATATATATACAGATAAGTATATATCTGACTGAGGTTATTCAAGTCGGTTCGATTATTCAAAGAAAGTTCTTTTTTATGAATATAAATCATTTCTATAAGAAATCTCTCCGAAAGATTCCTCTTTGTCTCCCAGATTTCAATTTTCTCCTAATCCATTCGATGATCATAACGATTCACTAGTTCTGATAAAACACATGAATTGACGTTCCTTCTACAATCGCATAATTTCACAGAGAAGTGACATGCCGTAGTTATGGCAGTTGGACCATTAATACACTCAACCTATAAAAATGTGATAACTTTGGAAGCCAAAATCTGACGTTAGCGACATCGCATTTATATGATAGTGATATATTCGTGCTTCATTCATCAAAAAACATATAAAAATGCCGGTACGGCAGTGGAGCCTTCAATACACTTAACTTATGAAAATGTGCCAACTTTGGACGTCAATATCTGACGTCGGAGACATCGCATTGGTAGAGCGCTTTCAGAACTTTGTTCAGGACATCAAAATGAATAAAGAAGACACATTTCCATGGTGGGACCTATTATACATATTCATTGCTAAAAATGTTGTCAACAGATTTATTTGAACCTCAATTTCGTGAGTACACATACTATGTGGTTATTATTAGATGCACAATAATTATAAAAACTTTCAGAGTTTCAAGTCTAGTTGAACTGTCGATCTGTGACATATTTCTTGCAGCTGATGTATACCTAATGATTGAAACTAGCAGTGGTTCTGTATCGTTCAATGATTTCTCATGTCAAAATAATTTGAAGCAACTCACAAATGATCCAACTCATGTCACAAGCCGAACTCAACCTGTTACATATTTCAATCGTATCCGACGATTGAATCCGATCACTCAGCTGTCACTTGATCAATGAAAAATTTCAAACATTATAACGGGGTTGAGATCATCACTAACCGTGACTGCAATGAATTTGATAAAGATATGTGTTTGTAACCTACCACAATCTGAAAAATAAGAAATAATATTGGAATCTATACAGGTGTAGAAGGGCAGATTTTCAATCTACCCCGAAAAGTTGCTGCGTCTATTGAAAAACAGTTCTTTCTGATAGTTCTTTGATATTTCCCTACACCCTCTTGGAGTATTATTCGAGAAGTTACACCAAGTTGGGACTGTACATAGCGTTGATTATTGTGAAGGTTATGTGTAGAGATGGAGAAGACGCTGTGGATCTACAAGAAAAAACTGATCCTGTTGTCGATTTTGGGAAATCTCTTTCCACAGGACTCAAAAATACGGATGCCTTCAACCAACGGATCAGAGATATCTTGCAGTTCCTGGTCCATGTACAGTTATTGGATTTTTGATATGATTCCTAATAGAATATATCTAGTGAATTATTTAGGTGATTATGTTTGTACATTCTTTAGTTTTCAACGAGCGGGTATTGTTGATCCTCCAAGATCATATATTTTTATGAATTCGCAGGATATTCAACAGAAAATATTAATTCAGTGAGCGAGAACATGAACGTAATCATTCCTGCGATCCAGAAAAAGTATTCTCTCACAGCATTTTGGAGTATCATCGCATAACTTTCGTCAAATTTGAAATGTACATAACGTTGATAATAGTGAAGGCTAATTTAGGTGCTGTGATAGAAAAGACGATGGGGTCCTACAGGAAAAAACCGATAATGGTGGTGATTTTTTGAACTGTCTTTGATCAAAACGGAAAAGACGGGTGCTTTCAAATCAACGGATCAACGACATGTTGCGGTTTCTAGTCGATGAACAGTTATTATACTTTGAACCACGTTCTCATAGACCCAAATGGTAATCTCTAATCGTGCTGCTATAGTGTAGCCGCTGAAAAGATAGAATGATCACGTTATTGCTTTAACGTAACACACGTAAATACAAAGTACAAATGGGTACAGTACAATGTAAACAGTTCTTTATTTATGTCAGTTTAGAAGGCGTGGCATCGTACGCCGCGCAGGCTATAGATGCCGACTATAGTCATTACTTTTTTCACCAGAAAAAAAACACGGGATTATTTCATATCGGTCACTCAACGTGCTCTGGACAACTCATTACGTGTTTTAGTGGCTAGTCACTTCCTTTCCGTCCTTGGAAAAATCTTAATCTGGCGACCCTTCCATGATTGCCATGTAGCATGATTGGGTTTGTTGCTACTGGAATATACTCATATACTCTTCTTATAGCAAGTGTAACCCCCTTTCAACAGATTGTCCTTTGATTCACGCGGTGTTCTTTGAAAATTACAGGTCTTTTTTTCCGTGTGAATCTGTATATGAAAAAAAATCACGTACATTGTATAGCAATGCCCCCTCAAATGAGCTATGTTCAATGCTCAATGTATCTGATTTTTTTTTCTGAATTCGATACAGAAAAGAGCGAGATGGAAACTGAATCATGTGTTAGCATTCCAGAGAAAGTAGCCAGATGCATCAAATCAAGACGAGCATATTTTTTTTAGACTGTTGTGCATTTTTTAAATGGCAAATGATAGCGGTTTGTGCTGTAAGTTCGAAAATTTTCTCATTTGAGGGGGCATTGCTATACAATGTACGTGATTTTTTTTCATATACAGATTCACACGAAAAAAAAGACCTGTAATTTTCAAAGAACACCGCGTGAATCAAAGGACAATCTGTTGAAAGGGGGTTACACTTGCTATAAGAAGAGTATATGAGTATATTCCAGTAGTAACAAACCCAATCATGCTACATGGCAATCATGGAAGGGTCGCCAGATTAAGATTTTTCCTCTGGAATGCTTGTGCTGTTTTTATGAATCGAAAATGAAGGCGGTTTGTACCACTCTTTCAAAATTTTTCTCGATGAAGGGAACATTCATTGACCTTCGTCAACCAAAATTCAATATTAGAATGCATGAATTCCAGGTGAGTTTCAATTTGTTGCAAGACGGAGTCGAATCGCTAAAGAAATGACATTTTTCAATTTTAGCATGTGATATAGTAGCCCAAGGGACATCCTCAGATGCATCATACTAAGGCTTGATCCTTCTGAGACGTGTAGCTGTCCCTCCATTGCACACAAAAATCTTATCAAGGAAGATACGAGTTATCTGAAGAAAAGGTCAGTTCCAGATATGCTTATGTACTATATCTAGTACGGTTCCAACAAGTCTCGACGTGCAGCGGTTTTTACGTGCACGAGAGATATTAGGGTGGTAAATGCTTCAGTATACTTGCAACATTGTGGCTGAACGAACTACATTCAGTTTCGTTGTGCAGAAATGAGAAATTTATGGTTTTCAAATACAGATATAACTGGAAATGGCGGAGTACGGTGTCAACTTTGAAAGGTATGTACATTTCAAGCATAAGAAATTGTAATGTATTTTACCAATTGCTGGTAATCAGAAGGGAAATGATAATAATATCATAAGTCGTTTAGATACATTTATTATTCACAAAAATACTATTTGTTTAGGGGGGAATTTTGGGGGTGTACTGAATATAGTACATTAGGAAAATATATGTCTATCAATGTTATTTCATTCCAGAGGTTTTTCACTCAACGAAGCTCTTGCTATGTTGGAAGATATGCTGAATTAGCTGAAACAGTAGATGAAATTTTAATTTCTGATACTGATTCCTAGAATTACACTGATAATGATTATGATATCGGACCATAGTTACTTATTAATTGAATAAGTTCAACAAAGGAGAACTATTGAGATCCAATTGATCATTTAGCAAACAATTTGAATTTTTTAATCCATTGATTTCCAAAAATTCTAAATAATTAAGTCTAATGCCTTTATTTTCAACATGCAGAATTTCGAAATTTTTATCGAAGTCATGGCCTTCCTTCAAAATGTGATTGGCATATGATGAATGAGTTGTTTTCTTTTCATAATTCATACGATGTTCACGTATGCGACTTTTGAATGGTCTACCTGTCTGGCCAATATATACTTTGGAGCAAGATCCACAATTCAATTTATAAACTCCTGATTTTTCATCTTTTATTGTTTTATCTTTGTTATTCTTGATGAACCTTCCCAACGTGTTATCTGTTTTATATGACACTTTTAAATTTTGTTTATGCAAAAATGAAGCTACTTTTTCCGTAGCAGGTCCTGAATAAGTTAAGATTCTATAATTATTGTCCTGGGTCCTCAAAGTGGGATACACTTCTTGGATAGCTTTTCTATGTAGTTTTTTAGCAAGAATAATCTCTATTAATTTGACTTGATATCCATTGTTAACTGCTATTTGTTTTATGATATTTAATTCTTTGTTGAAATTGTCCACAGAAAGAGGAATGTTTACTAATCTGTGTATCATACTATGGTATGCTGATATTTTATGTTTATATGGATGTACCGAATTATTGTGAATAGTGATATCAGTGTGGGAAGGTTTATGAAAAATAGCAAAGTGGTGTTTGCTGTTGGCTTTACCTATTGTCAAGTCTAAGAAATTAATTGAATTTTCTGTTTCCATCTCTATTGTGAATTGAATATTTGGATGAATAGTGTTAATATATTTATGAAATGTATCTAATTGCCTGTTGGTGCCTTTAAAACAAACTATATTTTTACAATAGATAATCTACCTGCATCTCAGTTACAAGCACCAGCGGAGATAAGATTCCAAACGAAATATGACACTATTGATTATTCATCAGAGGATGATGTGCCCTTGTCCGAGTTACGGTAACGTTTGCGATTATCGAATAGAAAGAAAAAAACTTTGAAAAAAAAGTACGAGTGGGTCCAAGAAGATTTGCCTCCTACAGAAACAAACTTCGAGCATTCGCATGATGAAAATAATTCGGAGAATCCAATGGAGCTTTTCTCGAAATTCTTCGATGAAGAAATAATTGAACTATTCGTGAGTAACAGTAATAATTATGCCCAACAAAAAAATCGAACACCTAATATAAAACATTCTGAGTTCAAAGCTTTCATTGGAGTTTGCTTACTTAGTGGATACATACAAGTGCCAAGGAGGAGAATGTATTGGGAGCGTGAAAAAGATGGACATAACGAGTTGGTTACTGAAGCAATTTCAAGGGACAGATTTCAATACATTTTTTCCAGTTTGCATGTGTCAGATAATCAAAAAATAGATCACCATGACAAATTCGCGAAAGTGAGGCCTCTTTTCATTCTACTGAATAGAAAATTCATGGAAAACTCGATTGCTGAAGAAATGCACTCAATTGATGAAGCCATGGTACCTTATTATGGTCGCCATGGCTGCAAACAGTTTATTCACGAAAAGCCAATAAGGTATGGCTTCAAATTATGGGTTGGAAGTACAAGACTTGGTTACTTGAATTGGTGTGAACCATATCAAGGTGCTGCAACAAATATAAGTGAGCAATATGCAGAGTTTGGAGTTGGCGCGGGAGTGGTATTGGAATACGCACAAGACCTGCTCAAGAAATGGACGGACAAAAAATTTCATCTCTTCTTCGACAACTTTTTTACGTCCATTCCTCTGATTGAAGAGCTGATGAAAAAAATTTTTTTCTCAACTGATACAGCAAGAGAGAACCGATTGGCAGGAAATACCCTATGGACTCTAAAGTTCTGAAGAAAAAAAAAACGAGGAAGCTATGATTATAGGAAAATTTCAAATCAGAATATAATAGCAGTAAAGTGGAATGACAATAGCATCGTAACTCTTTGCTCAAATTTTTCAGGAGTGGAACCTATTCATGTGGTGAAACGCTACTCGCAAAAGGAGAAAAAGAATATTCAAGTAAGTATAATCAGCTTTTATACGCAGTTATGTATAATGCATAGTTTATTTTAGGTGGAGCAGCCACATGTCATAAACATGTATAACTCTAATATGGGAGGGGTCGATCGCTCTGACCAGAATATCAGCTTATATCGCACATCTCTGAGAGGAAAAAAATGGTATATTCCTTTGCTCACCCACAGCATTGACATGTGCGTTCAGAACGCTTGGCAATTACATAAAAAAAATGGAGGAGTCCTAGATCAGCTAAGTTTCAGAAGACGAATTGCCACAATATTACTAGTTCAAAATAAAAAGCAAGCTACATACCAAAAAGGACATTCGAGTAAAACACAAGGTACTGATTTGCGTTACGACCGGTTAGACCTTCCTGTGATTCCACAGGCAAAACAGACCCGATGTGGATACTGTCATGAGAAAACAACAACAAGATGTTCAAAATGCGACATTGTACACGTGAAATGCAACGTGATATTTCATACAAAATAATTTGTTTTTCGTAGTAGTACATCTACCTAATGTACTATATGTAGTACGGTCTTGATTTTGCATCTTTTATAAAATTAAAATTTTGAAATTTCTTCTTGAAATTTTCAATTAATCCTATAGTCATATCTGGGTTAATACAACGAAAAAAAGTTACTTCTGTGTAACTTACCTGGAAACTGTGATTCATTTAAAGTACTACTTTGATATCCTGAGCTCAAATCTTGACTCACTCAATACGAAATACATACAGTATTGTATAGTTGCAACATAATTTTGAAAGAAAAAATTTCATCCCCTTTTTTTCAAAAGACACCATCCTTTTTTTTGCAGATGTATAATCGTTACATCATTGTTTATCTGGCGACAAACTTATTTTGAACATTTATCACTCTCTTATCATTCTTTTAAAGTTGAAATTGATTGGTACTTGCACTTTTTGTTTGTATGAAAAAATGGCTTCAGGAGAAGGAAACTGATACTGAAATAGTATTAGCTTACTTCTGAAGATGCTCACTTGTAGCAAAACGAGCTGCAATAATATTAGTTTTGTGTTAGGATAATTTATCTTCACGAAAAGTGAAAAAATATGATGAGTGAATCATAAAGGATATCAACAAGAACAATTTTCATAAGACGTCTTTTGAAAGTATAACTACTTCTCTTCGGGCTTGAAGGCCGTCGTTCTTTGGAATTTCTTCCTGACGTTTCGCTAGCGCGAGTGGCCAGCTTCTTCAGAGGCTTATTCATCTCCGATGACTAAACAGTTCGATTTCTCGAAGCGTATTTATATTGATGCAGGTAGTCTGGAGTGTTAATTACTTCTGTCGGGTTCGGGGAATAATCATCATTATTAGTTGCCGCACTACCTGCTGTGATTTCATTATTTATTCTTGATTTCTTCAGAATCGGATTCCAAATTCTGTTTAGAGTCAACGCTTCTTCCTTTCTGTTAAAATTGTCCGCATGTTTTTGGATCTCTATTGCCTCCCGTACCAGTCGGCTATGGTAACCCTGGTTGGGGGCAATCAGTGTTGCATTTTCGAACAGAATCTTGTGGTCGCCCTCACTCAATGCGTGTTCCGCCACCGCCGATTTGTCGGTTTGCCCCAGCCTGCAGTTCCTTTGATGCTCTTTGAGCCTTGTACCCATGGATCTTTTCGTGGTACCGATGTAAACCTTCCCACAGGTGCACTGTATGCGATAAACCCCTGCCGCTGACAGTGGGTCTCTTTTATCTTTAACCGAC
The DNA here is from genome assembly GCA_032362365.1 of Zygogramma bicolorata. NCBI lineage: Eukaryota > Metazoa > Arthropoda > Insecta > Coleoptera > Chrysomelidae > Zygogramma > Zygogramma bicolorata. The sequence goes on from JAVJAQ010003650.1 coordinate 23,393, forward strand.
CTGAGGCTTTGCTGGATCTTCTTGGTCGGCTTGAAAACTGTTTTTATGTTATATTTCCCCAAGAGTTTTCCAATTCTGTCAGTGACCCTCGGGATATATGGCAGATATGCATTCGCAACTACCTGAGAGTCCTCCCTGTTATGAACCGTGGGACTCTTCGGTTTCATGGCCCTGTTGATCTCAGATACACTGTACCCATTCGACCTCAAGGTCACTTGAAGATGTTCCAGTTCCTGCTCTAGATGTTCTGGTTCACAAATCCTTCGAGCACGTTCAGTTAGGGTAGATATGACTCCTCTCTTTTGACTGGGATGGTGGTTCGATAGTGCGTGCAGGTACCTATCCGTGTGCGTGGGTTTTCAGTATACTTTGTGGGTTAATCTAGCGCCACATCTTTCAATCAGAACATCTAAGAAGGCTATCTGCTGGTTCTGTTCAGTTTCCATGGTGAATTTGATGCTGGGGTGTTGAGCGTTTAGGTGGTCCAGAAAAAGGTTCAGAGCGTCCCTTCCATGTTTCCATACGACGAAGGTGTCATCCACGTAGCGTAGCCACAAGGTCGGCTTCAAATCAAAGGCGTCGATTGCCTTCTCTTCAAACCGTTCCATAAAGAAGTTGGCTATCACTGGGCTCAGTGGACTTCCCATCGCCACTCCATCCAATTGCTCATAGAAGTTTCCCCTCCATTGAAAGTAGCTTCCCGTAAGGCATGCTCTAAAAAGTCCGACAATATCACTTGGGAACAGGCAGGCTATCTCCCTCAGAGAGTCTTCCAGTGGGACGTTGGTGAACAAGGACACAACATCGAAGCTGACCATGATGTCGGTCGGTTCCAAGGTCAAGCCTTTAATTTTTGAAAACCATTTTTTCTAGAAATCAACAACCGATACCGACTTCAAAAGAACAATAAGCGAGTAATGTTCGAGTATGATCGAAGTAGGTCTGTCGCCAAATAAAAAAAAATTGATGATGCCATTTGAAAAAATGGGGATGGGGGTAAACAGATCATTTTCAGTGTGTTATTCGGAAGGCAATTCAATGTTCGAAAAATTGATTTTTCTATTACTTTCCTAACTTTTCCAGAAAAGGAAATATCGCTTGTTAAGAAAATTCTCGTACACCCTGTATATATACATATCTATTTGTATAATATTGTATACCGCAACATGTGTCGCGGTTTTATAAACCCATTGTTAGTGATAATAGTACAGGAAACTGTGATATTTTTTGTTAATATGGAATTGCATCAAGTATTGGCTAGTTCAATACAATCTATGTATACAGATTTACAAATCGTTTTTCAAATCAATGCCTCGAGCGCCAGTTTTCATTTTGTATGCTCCAGAATCTCGTAGAGCAATCAGATAAAGGTATGGTCAGATGATTGTGACAAAGGCAGAGTACTAATTGATGTAGGCTTTAATTGCCCCAATTTTCATCTGAATACCGTTTGCTATATAAAATATCTCCAAAGTATTCCGTTTCTACTTTCTCCAGTAACTTTTGTACACAATCCAGAGATATCTCGTTTCTACCTCTCAAGACACAATTTCAATTATACAACAAACTTTGCTGTTGAACAGAACAGGGTGCAGTTCCGGTTGGATTGTCTCCGAAATCGGAATGTCAGTAATTAACGGTGAGATGGAACTTCAATGGAAATCTTAAAGTCGTTGGCAGAAATGTTTCTGCGGTAAACACGATGGTAAATGGAAATACAATTATGTATAAAATCCTCCTTGAATCTGACTAATTTCGACAATACGGACGGCTCACACATTTGAATATTTTGGACTTTGAAATAATGATAGTAATATTTCTAGTTCTAACTGAAGCCTAGCTAACGACAGAAGGTCGACCTAGCGAGAACCCATCAGATTGAGAAATTGATCTCGGTTCTAACTGAAGCCTAGCCAACGACTGAAGGTCGAACTAGCAAGAACCCAACAATAATGAAATTGAACTCGGTTCTAACTGAAGCTTAGGTCGCTTTCAGACGGGCGATTTTCTGAATCCGGAGTCGGCTACAAAAAGTCGAGCGTTTGTGGTTAACTGTCGCTACCTGCCGTTACCGTTTGAAAATCATGTATCGGCAGCTGTAGTCAAGTGGACGACAGGATGCCGACATTTTTGCTGCCAACTTCGCCTGCGAAAAGTCGCCTGTCTACGCCCCCGAACTACCGACAATCAAACAAGACGATTGGTTCTGAATGGGGCCGAACTAGCGAGAACCCAATCAGAACTGAACATTCAGAATATCAAATAACAAATAACGGACAGTCGGATCTAACCTCAAAAATTTAAATTTATTTTCGGTGAATGAACACGACTGTGGTAGCAAACTAATTTGGGAGCAACTAGAAACACTGAAGCGGAATCGATCTGTATTCAAAACTGAATCCTGGAGAATAATCCAATCGGAGAAATATTGAATATAAAGTGAATAATTGTCGACTGAATGTGAACTGAATCAATCCTATTTCTCGGGGCAGTGTATTCATACTCGCAGATAATCTGAAAAATGCTGGAATGCAAATGACTAGGAGCACCGAGGAATTTCATGGAAAACCACAGTAGGTTTTGCCAGTTTCAAATATTTTTCAACACAAAATAAATCTGAAAACTCGGTGAAGAATGTGTTTTTATGATCACGGTAGCTAACTAGACTGATAAAATACCGGAAATAAATGAATATAACTCAAGATAACAAGACATATCAGTTCAACCCTGCTGAAGGAAAAAAATAGAATTAGCATGTAATACAGTCAAGGAAGGTCACTAGACTTCATTTACAGAAATCAATCCGCAAAACAAATACTTCATCACAATATACTATCAATTTCTTCTTAATCTATGTCTGATTCGAGTATGATTGAGCCTACAGCAAGCAGTTTAGGATAATTAAACATTGATACGGTATCATTTCGAAGGTGATCTATTGGTGACTGGAGAAATAGCCTCATATAGAAAAAAAAAATAAAATCGGATATAAAATTACTTGAGTATTCAGTGATTTTTTATGCTCTCAGATTTTCGACAAATTATATTAGTTCAAGTTGAAATATCCTTTTCAGGGCAAGTATTATAGGTTTTGATTGAACCAAGTTAACTTCAACTATTGGATAGTTATTCTTTTCTGAGATTCCATATTGATTTCTCCCAATGGTGTAACTTATGGCAGGGTATTTTCGAATCACGAATTTATAAGTTCCGTCATCTGATTTAAAATTTGTATCAGTACTGATAGAATTCATTTTGAAATCTAATTGTTGAATCAAATCATTTATGAATATACACAATGAGACCCACTTTTCTACAGTATTACATGGGACACTCATACTGTCATTCAGTATTTGACAACGATGTCTCTTCTAGATCCTTTTCAAGTAATTCAGATGTATCAGTTACATCTCTTAAAGTCCAGACATAACAAAAAAAATTTGTGCAGGTGAGGTACACATCTTTTTGTTCAAATAAACTCATGGTAATGACAGACAGCACAGCATTTCAAAAATACCAGATGCTTGAATGGCCTTACATCTCACATTTATTTTAGTGATCTGAATTGAACAAGTCTGATTGAAATCGAAGAGCGTGTCATACAAGAAACCTTCTAGGAGGCACTGAATGAAAGAAAATAAATAAAAACGGTAGTTTTATATGAGCAGGTATATTTATATATTTACGAGTCATAGTGCTGGACCTATTCCGGGGGATTTTGCATTGGACATGAAAATCTGAAATATATATATATATATATATATATATATATATAAGAATCCTCTAAATATTCGGGTGTGCAGTCAACAAGGAATTGGAAAAAGTGAACTCTTTATTCTGTTCAAGCTTTCGAGTCTTCATTGGCTCTTCATCAGGAACTCTAAAAAGAATTAGGAAAATTGTGAGAAAAGAAAAGTTTTTTAACATGTGCTTACTTACGAATGTGAGGTTAATAATTTAATGAAAACATGAAGGACAACATATCACAAACACATCGACCTAATGATAAAATTGTAATATAAAACTTTAATTAAAAGATATGATCAATCATACATGTAAAAGAATTGAAAATGGGAGAAGTTGTTTCTCCTAACAGGCATTGGAAACCATATTTGTAATTTTAACGGAAATGATGTGAAAAGAAGGGAATGAAGTTGACAAGTGACGAATGATTACAGTTTCCTGTGACCTTGTTGCCAACACACAATGAAAATGAAAGTGAAATCACCAACTACACAGGAGTACCAAATGTAAAGTTGTTATTATTACTACCCAGTAGGGGGTATATATATATATATATAGAAGAGATGAGAGGAGAGGACAGGAACTCTTTGCTGACAAGTTATAAGAACAAAACTTGGGTATTATATTTGGGACAGCAGCAAAAGCGGAAGTATACTCTTGTAACAATATATTTCCAATATTTCGACAAGCGGTTATTGTCATCATCAGGGAGCTACTGATGAGTAAAAATATGAGACAAGATTTTCCGTACTTACATTGTTAGTGGGGATGGCCGCAGAATGAAGTAATTAAAAAAGTCAGTTAACACATAGTAAAAATTCTTAAAAACATTGATACGTATCGATACAACACTTATACACGTTAAAAAATATTTTCTTCCTATGAAGAAAAGGTGCAGTGACGAACACCATGTGGAGATGATAAATAATCCAATCAAATTAACTGTTCAAGAGCCCAAAATGACGATTTTCGCCTACCCGAAAAGTAGCTGTGGATTCAGGCGGACATATGTGTCCTTATTATCCCCTAAAGTTTGCGCCAGATTCTGTCCGTGCGTTTAGCAACAATTAGCGGTTGAATGCCGGAAATCATTATTTTTTTTTGTTTTTTGCTTATATAATGAAAACTATTGATCGGATCGAAAAAGAGTTGAATTGAAAGTTGTAGATAATTGAAAAATCTATCGATTAGCGTTGGCCCGATTTCGATATTCCGATTTGTTGCTTAACTATTGCGCTCGGAATTTGAAAAAAGGCGTTTTTTCCATTACTCTATTAAAAAATGTTGAAATACATTTGGGGATTGCAACTGTGAATTTGGGAAGCTTTCAACTAGTAGAAACCACAGTTTCAATTTGGTTGAAAACCAATTGATAGGTTAGCAACAATCTAATTTGTTACTAAAAAAAGTGTCCCACTAGATTCTTATTTCTTGCCCTACGGATAATCGTAGAGCAATGAACGAAACAGTTTTGGATAGTCAAAGAGTTGAACTACAAATTATCGTTTTTGGAAAATCGATTTTTTCAATGTGATAGCTTCAAAAATGGCGTCAAAAAAACAACGTTTTTCAAACTAAAAAACAATTAGGAAAAAATGGTCGTATCAAAATGAGAGAAAATGCATGGGAAAGCTGCTATTTTTCTACGAATTTTGACAACCTTACTTTTGTTCCACGATAATTAGGAGCCAAGATAACACTTTTTATCATTCAGTTTCCCCTCCATTTGTTTGTTTATATGAAGCAACGAGACCTCGACGACTGCACAGAGCAAGAGTCATATTATCCATAGGAACCAGCAGAATTTGTTTTCCACAATTATTTATCATAATTATTGATAGGATAAGTGGAGGTTCTTCCGGGACCGTTCGACGTGCCGTGTAGAGGGGGAAGCCGGAGAGAGCGATCTACCGCTAAGCGGCCGTCGAGTACACCGCGTGAAATAATCTGATCAAAGCCCAAAATGGCCACGCTGTCTGTATCTCGGGAAATACTGGACAAGTTTTGTTTTTTTTTATATTCAATAGTGCATCAAGATATGATCGAATATCACTATGGCTTACCCGGTTTGTTTTCGGAAATCCCTAAAATCGCAAATAATTCAATTTTTACGCTGCAAATGTAGTGAATTATTCGTTCATTTCAAATTCAACTCTTATAATACGGTGTCAAATGTTACCTTAGTTAGACGGAGAAAGCAAGTTTTCTCTGACATTCGAAAATGAATAAAGCACGGCTCATCTCCTTTCCAATTGATATTTTTACAAATGTGTATATATGAATGTTATTCAATATTAAGATTTTTGGCCCATTTATGTGCAACATTATTCTTTGATATTTACATCTTGTAACTGAAAATGTCCATTAACATTCATCTATTCACATGTTAATTTTGTCTCCGTTAGGTTAGTCAGGTCCTATAAATTTTCGTTTGTTTCTTTCAGCAGAGTGTGATTAACATGTTAATACTACTGTACAGAGTATCCCCGATTGAACAGTTTGTATCGTTCCGGCCGGTTATACTGAGTGCGCGAAATAAACATTCCATTTGAACTTTTATTTTGGTAGTGATTTGAACATGTATTATTGTTAGGCTGACTTCTGTGATAGTTCACGTGAGAATATTCAATTTTTTCGATTTCCTAAAAAGGGGAGGTTATTCATTATACATAATTTCAATTACATCTCAAGGTCAAAAATGTTTCGGTAGTAGTGTAATTTAGATACTATCCTTTAAGTAATGTTCAAACTTTATTTCATTTTATTTTGGATTCACTTACAAACATATTTTACAGTACTAACATGTAAGTATACTCAAAAACTACCTTGTGCTAACCAGAGAAAGACAATACTACTATAGAAGGAAGTCATAACGATATTCCCAGAGGAATAGTGTTAAGAGCGTTCTAGGTATTCAACACATTGAAATGAAAAAAAAGAAAAGAAAATACATGTACAAGACAATTATAAGATTCAATTGAAATATACAAGCTCTAATATCATTTTGACTGGTCATTAAGATATCCAGGTCATTTCTGATGATTAGGAGATTGCATTGTTGCATCATGTTATTAAAGTAGTTCCCAAGATACAGACAGCGAGGTCATTTTGGGCTCTGATCAGTTTATTTCACGCGATGCATACGACGGCCGTCTCTCTTCGGCTTTCCCCTCCACACGACACGTCGAACGGCCCCGTAAGAACCTCCACTGATCCTATCAATAAATACTATGAATAATTGTGAAAAACGAATTCTGCTGGTTTCTATCGATAATATGACTCTTGCTCTGTGCAGTCGTCGAGGTCTCCTTATTTCATATAAACAAACAAATGGAGGGAAAACTAAATGATAAAAAGTGTTATCTTGGCTCCTAATTATCGTGGAACAAAAGTAAGGTTGTCAAAATTCGTAGAAAAATAGAGGCTTTCCCATGCATTTTCTCTCATTTTGATACGACCATTTTTTCCTAATTGTTTTTTAGTTTGAAAAACGTTGTTTTTTTGACGCCATTTTTGAAGCTATCACATTGAAAAAATCGATTTTCCAAAAACGATAATTTGTAGTTCAACTCTTTGACTATCCAAAACTGTTTCGTTCATTGCTCTACGATTATCCGTAGGGCAAGAAATAACAATCTAGTGGGACACTTTTTTTAGTAACAAATTAGATTGTTGCTACCCAAATAGCACAAGTACGTCCAGTGGACGTACTGCATATGTACGGTGAGGATGTATTGTACGTATTTAGGACGTACTTTTGTCTCCGACAGACGTACATAAGACCTCCCTGCGACTTACCGTTTCCGCATAGTCGGTAATCCCAGGTACGTACTTTTCTAGTCCACACAGGACCTGAAATGTACAGAAAGGGGAACTGTTTGGGACATTCCGAAAACGTACATTTTCCATTCTGTATGCGCTATCCCAAGTAGAACAAACATATTTGACCAATATTGGTTCAATATTACGGGAATATTAACCTTATATTGTAGATGATATCAATAGTGGCCACAAAAAAAATGTGAACATTCGGCGATATTAGATCAATATTCGAAAACAACGTAATGATATATCATTTTATATCACTTAATGAATCTAAGTTTTCATATTCGGGATTATTCATTTCTTTTTTACCAAATAGTCAAGTTGGAAATTTTACTCATTCAAGTGTACTAACCATCTAACCGAATACTTACTTGGAAAAAGACCTGGCTGCTGCGGGGCTTGAACTCTCGACCTTTTCTATGGAGATATTATTGTCGACCACTGTTACGCTCTACGGCACGGAGATACTTGTTTTTAAGAAGGAGTTGGGTGCTATAGATGTGATGACTTCAAGTTAGTTTTGTTCGAGATAATATTAAAATTTTAGAAAGTTCAGTAACAATGAAAATATATTCGAAAAAAGACTAAAGGATCACTGTCTCATGTGATGGCGGTTTTGGAATATCAAACTTGCTGTGCAAAAAATTCTGTATGTAATTTTCTGGTATTTAAATTCACCACATGTCGATGTTTCAATTTTCCCAATTTTTTTTAGAAATAATTCATTATGAATATTGCATTACCAATATTGATATATGTTTGAATACACTAAGTGATCACTCTCAAAATCCCAATACCCCTGGAACCGAAAGGGACCCAATACGTACGTACTCGGGAGGTCCAAACAGTATGTACATACTAACAGAAATGTAGAAAATGAAAGGAACCCAATCCGTACGTACTTGGGAGGTCCAAACAGTATGTACAAAAAAGTACGTCAACGAGACGTCCAGATAGTATGTACATACGATTTCCAAAAATGTACGTCATTACTATGTCCCGCAAACGTTTCGAAAGATACGTATCTGAAAGGGACTCAATATGTACGCACCTGGAAGGTCCAAATAGTACGAACATAGTTCTTCCAAACATGTACGTAAATGATACGTCTGAGCAGTACGTACATGGGATTCACAAAAAAACACGTCATTGGTATGTCCCTAATTCATTCCGAAAAGTACGTACCTGAAGAGGAGTTAATGTAAACGTATCAGGGACACTCAATAAAGTACGTACATAGTACTTCCAAGCATGTACGTTTTTATTACATTCCGATTGGAACGGGACCAAGTATGTACCTACATGGGACGTCTAACCAGTACATACATGGTACATCCGGTAATGTACGTTCTTCGAATGTCTCCTATACGTCCCGGGACGTATCGACGTAACTGGGACATAAATGGTTCGTCTTCAGGACGTCGTGTGCTATTTGGGTAACCTATCAATTGGTTTTCAACCAAATTGAAACTGTGGTTTCTACTAGTTGAAAGCTTCCCAAATTCACAGTTGCAACCCCCGAATGCATTTTAATATTTTTTAACAGAGTAATGGAAAAAATGCCTTTTTTCAACTTCCGAGTTCAATAGTTAAGCAACAAATCGGAATATCGAAATCGAGCCAAAGCTAATCAATAGATTTTTCAATTATCTACAACTTTCAATTCAACTTTTTTTCGATTCGACCAAAAGTTTTCATTATATAAGCAAAAAACAAAAAAAAAACTAATGTTTTCCGGAATTCAACCGCTAATTGTTGCTAAACGCACGAATAGAATGTGGCGCAAACTTTAGGGGATACTAAGGACACCTGTTTCTGCCGGAATCCACAGCTACTTTTCGGGTAAGCGAAAATCGTCATTTTGGGTTCTAGAAGAGTTTATTTCACTCTTATATCAGCCGTATTCGGGTTCGCAATAAGTACTGTTCTAGGACAGTCAAAAATAGTCACCCACCCAATTAATGTAGATATATTCGCGACAAACCCTTCACGCCTCAACAGTCCAACTATTTCGAACCGTTCCTGAACTGTTTTTGTTGTGAACCCGAATACAACCATCGAATTGATGGTTTTATGCGCTGGATCGCTCTCTGCGGCTTCCCCCTCCACACGGCACGTCGAACGGTCCCGGATGAACCTCCACTGCCCCTATCAATAAATATGATAAATGATTGTTGAAAACAAATTCTGCTGGTTCCTATGGATGATATGACTCTTGCTCTGTGTAGTCGTCGAGGTCTCGTTGCTTCATATAAACAAACAAATGGAGGGGAAACTAAATGATAAAAAGTGTTATCTTGGCTCCTAATTATCGTGGAACAAAAGTAAGGTTGTCAAAATTCGTAGAAAAATAGCAGCTTTCCCATGCATTTTCTCTCATTTTGATACGACCATTTTTTCCTAATTGTTTTTTAGTTTGAAAAACGTTGTTTTTTTGACGCCATTTTTGAAGCTATCACATTGAAAAAATCGATTTTCCAAAAACGATAATTTGTAGTTCAACTCTTGGACTATCCAAAACTGTTTCGTTCATTGCTCTACGATTATCCGTAGGGCAAGAAATAACAATCTAGTGGGACACTTTTTTTAGTAACAAATTAGATTGTTGCTAACCTTTCAATTGGTTTTCAACCAAATTGAAACTGTGGTTTCTACTAGTTGAAAGCTTCCCAAATTCACAGTTGCAACCCCCAAATGCATTTCAACATTTTTTAATAGAGTAATGGAAAAAACGCCTTTTTTAAACTTCCGAGCTCAATAGTTAAGCAACAAATCGGAATATCGAAATCGGGCCAACGCTAATCAATAGATTTTTCAATTATCTACAACTTTCAAATCAACTTTTTTTCGATCCGATCAATAGTTTCCATTATATAAGCAAAAAACAAAAAAAAATAATGATTTCCGGCATTCAACCGCTAATTGTTGCTAAACGCACGGACAGAATTTGGCGCAAACTTTAGGGGATAATAAGGACACATGTGTCTGCCGGAATCCACAGCTACTTTTCGGGTAGGCAGAAATTTTACGAAAAAAGTTTATTTGATTGGACTAAAAAGGGCGTGAAATTTTATGGTTATAAAGGCGCCGAAAGTCATTTGTCGAAAATGTCAAAAGTCACTGGAAAATTATCATCGATGCCAAATTGTTTCTCAACATTTCCTTAGTTGTTTGAATTTTGACATAGAATACCAAAAATAATATTGATGATTTTCTAAGTCCATTGCCAATTGCCGAAACTGTTGAAGATGATTTGGATGAGGATGTATTTGTGAATCATTTGTTAAATGATTCAGACATTCCAATTACATTTTCAAATATAGGAGATGAGACGAAACGAGATTTATTACTTTCTAAGGTATTTGAATATATACGTACAGAGTGGCCGCAAAAATATGATGATGTTTTGAAAGCATATTTTTATAGACGTAATGGACTTAGTATCGAAAAAAATTTAATACTATGGGGGCACAGAGTTATCTCCATAGTTCTCATTCAGGTATTGTAAAAATGAAACATGTCGCGAGATCATATTTTTGGTGGCTGGGTCTGGACACAGACATTGAAAACTTGAGCAAGTTCCGCTTGTCAAAAAATTCTTTCAAATCCTCCTAAGGCACCTTCACAATGACATCAGTTACTTCAAATATAACGATAAGCAAATTGAGAGACTTGTTTGCTAGGTATGGTCTTCCAAAATTGATGGTGAGTGATAATGGTCCACAGTTGATTCCACACGAGTTTCAGCATTTTATTAGGTCTAATGGAATCCACCATATTACCAGTCCCCCATATTCTGGTCATTGTAATGGAGCAGCAGAAGACTGCGTTAAAACTGTCAAAAACTTTCCACTTGAAGATCTCGATAAGGAATGTTTGAACTTATCGTTGTTTGAAATGTGTATATACTGGTATTGATGTATTTTTTTAAGGGGAGATAATGTACTGTATTGATTGGGTTCTGCTAATAAGTGATATTCAGCTCCACTCTCTATTCAGCTCCACTCCTGTATGTTCCACAATGCACAGAGAAAAAGGACATCGTTGCTTTTTTTTTGGAAGAGTTTTTGTACTCGAACACCAAATGCAAGAGACGAATAAAACTCACTTCAGTCTTAGCTCGAGTATATTTATTATAACCTTTAAACATTACAATGACAATAACCGTTTGTCGAAATATTGGAAATATATTGTTATAAGAGTACCCTTTCGCTTTTGCTGCTGTCCCAAATATAATTCACAAGTTTTATATATATATATATATATATATATATATATATATATATTCAATTAGACCAACCCAACGCAATAACAAGAATATATTCTTTGGTTCCCCTTCTCTTTTTCCGAAAAAATGTTTGATGCTCCACCAGAAAATCGTAATGAGTTTTTCAGGTCACAGTGAGTGATATGATATCACTGTTGTTGTTTTTCGTTGAAAGAAGTGGTGGCTAGTAGCACGAAAAGGACGCGACAAACATTTTTAATCGAAGGTGGATTTTCGTATAATAAAGATTAAATTTCCTCAGAGGTGAGTCATTCGATCTTCAATTGGATATGTGATGTCTTACATATATATTTTCAATGAATTATTTATGTTTCCATATTCGAACCTTCCAACGAAAAGCATTGAATTGTTATTATTTTGAATTTGTTCCTTTTCAAAATTTCTTGATATATTTCCAAGAATATTCAGTGGAAAATATGTGAAACTATATCCGAAGATACAGGACCACATGGTGTTCGATGTCCCATAGTTGAGAAATATCTTTTTCATGAAATTCATGAGAGAAAACTTGAATTGTATCTTTTTTCATAACTTGCAATTCCAGTTAGTCCCACATAAATTTCATTGGGAGACCCTTCATTTGGAACAATAATTGAAATGATTCTAAATCGTCTTATAAAGCATTTCGGTAATCGCACGTTAAAAGGTAAGGCATCGTTAATCCATTGCTCGCACGAGTTTCGACTCATGAGGGTTGGCGTTCGTCAGCTGGTTAACGGAACTAACAACAACAACAACAGCTTCATCATCACCAATTCGGTTTTGGGCGTGGTCGCTCAACCTTTGACGTGGTGTCCAATGTTGTGGGTTTCATGGTTGGAGCACCTCAGGAGGTGAAACACCACATAAAACACCCATAAAATGTTATACCCTTGATCGCTAGCGATGACTTGCAATTCATCATGAACAGTGAACAGCTTGAGGCAGATCACATGAGAACTTGTGTAATTAAAAATAAACGGAAAAAGATAAAACTGTGCCTCTCAGTTTATCGATCTCGTCTCTTATCGACGGTACTTTGATTCAATGGAAAGAGTGATAAGTATTTTTTTTCGTGATATATGAAGTTATTTGAAATTGCCGAACTGTGCTCATGGAATTCGACGAGGAAGAATCATTATCATTGATTGATGATATTCTGGAATTTTTTTTATTTGAGCTGAAGAATTTTTTTGCTTCGAGTATTCAAATGGATTTAAATAGATTCCATGCAATTCATCTGACTGTTCTGAGTATCCCACCTTATTTCCTTACAGCGTTGAGATATGTCAAAATTGCAGTTTTCACACGAATGACATGAATAATTCAATCCTGAACTCATAATTTTCAAAGTATGCCCACCTACAATATTTCTTTAAATCAGGTGTGGCAAGTGAAACCCAGCACTTGCACTTCAGTGTAAATTTTTTTTAGATAATTCATCTTTCCTTATTCTCACCCATGCCGAAAGTTGAACTTAGTTAAACATTTCATTTCATATATTGTACTAACAACACCAACTTGTTGTTGAAGACAAGGCACTGGTTATATTATTCATTCGTGTAAAACTTGAGTTTTAATGTTCGACGTTTCGACACTTGGTATAAGATTCGAGTTGAACATTTTTTTCTTAATCATAATTAAGTTCATCCACGTAGTGAATACAGTTACACGAATTTATACCAAATCATTCGAAGAGAATCCAAAGAGTGTATATATGTCTATAGAGCGTTTGATTCCTAGTCAGCTGGTAATAAAACATTACAATCTCAGTGTAGTGGTACATTCCTTTGCATGAAACTGTAACCTTGTCTTGTGTTGTCCTACAACAAATTATACCCAATATAAAGGCACATGTTGGGAACGGCTAGCTTTTGTCAGGGCGTGATTCGACGCTGCTTGAAAATTCCCAGAAATTCAATAGATGGCAATGAGAATAAGACTGGTTCGAAATGTTGATAATGGAATGCCATCCACAGAAAGAAATATAAAACGAACTCATTCTTAAGCCAGTCTCTGTAAAAAGAATTCATTGTGCTGGAAGAGAGGTTCTCAAACATCCAAATAAACACTTAAATATAATACAAATATTCAATGAAAATTTCAGTGCATATCAAAAGTGGATGAACTGAGGTTAAAATTTCAATTTATTTAATTGAATATTTGATGGGTTAAGGCAGAGAAAAACTTCAGCGGAATGGAAATATCTGAATAACTATGATAATGATGACAACGAAGGATTAATGCATTCAAACCTGACACATCTTTTACCTATAATGCTGAAGGACGATGGTCTCCCACTTCGTTAGTCCAGTATGGTATTCACTTCGGTTTCTCTCCAGACACTATTCCTACAGCTTCTCGGTATTATGAACGTCTTCACAAAAGAGAAACATAGACAGTTTCACAAGATTATGTCACGGACTCACCGATCCCTTTTATATTCTCCACGAAGATCTTCACAGTCAGGAAGTTGTCTACTTACTTTATTTCATCCGAGAAGGTCTTTACACCCTTTATATAAGATCTCAACATCCTTCATATTCCTCCAGAAAATCTCAATTCTATATCTCAAATTTCTTGTGAAGCGAGTTAAAAACAACCCATATTAATATTTTGAAGAAATCCCCAATAGATGAGGTTCAAATTCTCACCACTCAAATGAATGAACTCTATATTCTTTTGAGCAGGTCAATCGAAATTACGCAACAGTTAACGCTCACGAGTTCTTTTAAGCGTTACTAGAGCTGAAATGGTCCGCGCTGAAATTCAAAATTTAATAAAAAACTATTTCCGTTTCATTTCACTGTTATCAATTCGAACACGCTTTTTTCGATCCCATTTGACAAAAATGTAATCTGCACCCTTATTCACAAGGTGAAGTGAAAGCAGACCCAACTATCAATTTTATATTTTATAATAGTTGCGAAACTGTTTCGGAGAAACAAATTTTAAAACTAAAATATTATTATCTTATAATATTCATGTAATTTTCATCTGTAAATATCACTATAGTTGCGGTATTTCATATCTTCAACTCATCTAATGTCGGTATTCCGGATAGCTACCATTTTAAAATGGCGTCATTCTTTGAAATAATTTGGTATCAATAGAAAACATTGTAACGCATCTTATCTACTATAAAACTCCTATAAAACTGTTAAGAAATACTGAGTTCTGGAAGTGATGGTATTGTGGCAGAGTCGGACTACCTTCATAGCTATAGATTCCTACAAAAGTGATTACCTATATGAAGATATTGCATGGGATTTCTCACTCAGTCTGAACATAGGTGTTTGGGGTCAATCAACAGAAATCAGTGGAGTATTTGTGATTCCAAAGCGATTAATGCGATAGATATTCGATTTTCAGTGTGAAAAAGCTTGCAGCCAAACCTTGAAAAAAATTGCATCCTCACGATAACGGGAATATATTCCTATAAAGTAATCCCCAAAAATTTCCCATTGCATATATTCTAAATCTCGGTAGCGAAATTATATTTCCGATTCATCCTTCACTTTCATATCTCTGTTGAATTTCTGTGATTCAAGGTTGTAAATGATGAAAATAGGAATAATCTGGTATATCGCCTGAAAAACAAAACGGTTCAACAATATCACTATCAATTTCTTTTGGAAGACAATTTTATGAAATAGTAATACAATCTACTTCGTAGCTCCCACCATAGGAAAGAATCGGTGATGATCACAATGACCCAAAGAAAAATCATCATATCATGTAGGATTGGAAGATTTTTATCAGTCTTGGGATAATGCCTCTCATCAAAGCTCATTACCACTGATATACAGGGTGTCCCCAACTCAATGGCCTATTAGACATTTCTGGAAAACGGGACATAGGATTATTTTGAAAATTTGAATTCTTGGGTAATTAGTTCTGTTCTATCGATCTAAAATATTTTCAGCGCTGTGACGTTGCCGCTTATATTGAAAAGTAGCAACAAATTTATATTTTAAATAGGACACCCTATATATTATTGCATTTCTTTCTTAGTTATTGCTACCCGATTATTTTTGTATAATACTTCCCTATACCTATCCTTAGTGGTTTTCGAGAAACTCATTGATTTCCTTATTTTTTGTGCGAAACATAGCTTTAATCAAATGCTTATTACTGTGGTATTTGGATTCGAAGACAGCTGAGATTCTGAATGTAGTTTGACAATGCCCTGTGTATTTGTTGTGTCTAAGGAAATTGTCTCTCCATTATACAGGGTCGTTCAAAATTTGTGATTTTACCGATACATACAAAAGTGGTGAAAAGTTCATTTTTTCAAATGGAACACCATGTATATTATCAAAAATCCTGAAAGACAATTGAAGTTTCTTTCAAATGATGTGTCATGTTCCTATACCTAAATAGTCAGGTTTCCGAAATAAATACAAGTTCATATAAAAATTGAATTATTTCGACATATTTTGTATTAGGTGGCTATGAAATGTCATGGAACATGTCATTAGGAAAATTCAACAATTAATGCATCAATAATGAAACGTTAGCGTTTTCAATAACGTAAATTTGATTAGAAAAGAATAAGAATGGAAATTGTTTATTCTTCATGGTCAATGTGATCAAATTATAGCAAGAACATGCAAAATGTTCCGTTTCATTTACTTCGTCTCATTCATTCATATGCGGTAAATTTGGATAAGGTTCATTGAATTTTCCGATGCATGTTCTCGAAACAATTCTTTGGCACTCACCGTGAATATAAAACAAATTTGAAATATCTACATCTGAATATGCATTATAATCCATTTTCAATACTTTCTTCTGACAGAAACACTATGAAAATCACTGCTTGACAAACCTAAAGTTTGTTTGGCCATGAAGAATAATCAATTTCATCAAAACTTCATTTGAATTGTTTTTGCCTTCCATTTTGATTCTTTTCTAATCGAACATGATTTGAATTATTATTGCCTTTCATTTTGATTCTTTTCTAATCAAATTTACGTTAATGACGTTTCATTATTGATGCATTAATTGTCGAATTTTCATAATGACATGTTCCATGACATTTCATAGCCACCTAATACAAAATATGTCAAAATAATACAATTTTTATATAACCTTGTATTTATTTCGGAAACCTGACTATTTAGGTATAGAAACATGACACATCATTTGGAAGGAACTTCAATGGTCTTTCAGGATTTTCGATAATATACAGGATGTTCCATTTGAAAAAATGGACTTTTCACCACTTTTGTATGTATCGGTAAAATCACAAATTTTGAACGACCTGTATAATGGAGAAATAATTTCCTCAGACACAACTAATACACAGCGCATTGTCAAACTACATTCAAAATATGAGCTGTCTTCGAATCCAAATACCGTAATAATAAGCATTTGATTAAAGCTATGTTTCGCACAATAAATAAGGAAATCAATGAATTTCTCGAAAACCACTAAAGATAGGTATAGGGAAGTATCATACAAAAATAATTGGAAAGCAATAACTAAGCGAGAAATGCAATAATATAAAGGGTGTCCTATTTAAAATATAAAAGTTGTTGCTACTTTTCAATATAAGCGGCAACGTCGCAGCGCTGAAAATATTTCAGATCGATAGAACAGAACTAATTACCCAAGAATTCAAATTTTCAAAATTATCCTATATCCCGTTTTCCAGAAATGTCTAATAGGCCATTGAGTTTGGGACACTCTGTATGTCAAAACCGATCCTTCACAATCATCACAAGTCCTTGCATTCGACAGTGTTCGCTGAACAGTACATTTTTTATTTTTGCGTGAACCTAATCATGAAGAGACCAACCCGACACTGGTTCAATGAAACACTCATCATGACTAGATCTTTTGATTTTATCGCTCACTAATTTCTAAATTGTACGAAGCATATATGGGAATCTAAGTCCAAGGTTATATCAATCATTGTTGGATAATATTACGATTCATTGAACCAACAGAACAGTCGCCAAGATGCCAGAGCAGTTGCTGAGTGTTGTGCAGAGTGAATTAATTGAGAAAATAGCTCACGAAAATGGGTTTCAAAATTATGAATTGGATGTTAGTTCTGGGTCAGAAAAGGGTGATAATTATTTGGGAAAAATAGTCAAAGTCTTAATTAAAAATGATGAGCGCAGGATGGATTTGATTTTGAAATCAGCATCTTCCAACGAAGATTTTCGTAAATCGGTACCTCTTCACGAAATGTTCTGCAGGGAAATTCACGTTTACGACAGAATATTTGGGGAATTCCAGAAATTCCAAGAGGAGTTCAACATTCCCGATCCATTTCTGGGATATGCCAAGTTTTATGGAAAGTTCGAGGAAGAGCCGAACGAATGCTTGGTCATGGAAAACCTTATAGAAAGTGGATACGAAATGTGGGATAGAAAGAAACCAATGGATGAAAACCATATAACAGCTGTGCTGAAGGAATACGCCAAATTGCACGCGGTGTCTATTGCTATGAGGCACAAGAAACCAGATTTGTTTGGGGAAATGACTCAGAATATTGTCCACAATATATTCAAAGTGGACCGAGATAATAAGGTTAAAACTACGGCGCACGTGAAGGTGGCAGTGGCAAGTGGGTTGGAAGCCGTGGGTGACGATCCTACCTTCACTGAAATTCTGCATAAATTGGCTGCAGATTTACCCGAATATTTGAAAAATGTCCTGTCAAATCCGGAGCTGGCATTGGTTATCAATCATGGTGATAACTGGTGTAATAATATCATGTTCAAGAACGGGGTGAGTATTCGCAGTTATATAGGTCATTCAGTAGATGGCGTTTCTACACCTGATTCAGATCACTTCTTCATCAGAAGTGGACAATTGGGAATATTTCGTGTTCGCAAGCACTGCCGAATAGCACTGACGAGACCTTTGGCGGGTCGAAACAGTTGTTACGCCTTTGTCAAGTGTACTGGGTGTGGTAGGAGTTTTAGTCTTTGATCATCCAGTAGATTAGGTTCAGCCACAGAATAACACCATTCACCCATTTAGAAGCTATTGTGAAGTGAAACACGTGAAATTCACACGATGAAGTGCTATCAATCATCCTTGACGTAACTCTTCGCAAGGATTGTGTACGACTTTGCACTTTGACTTTTTTTCACATTTGAACTTCAAATCATTTTATAATTCTTCTGATATGAAGTGGTTATAAGTTCTAACAGTGACTGACAATGTTTCTTGCTGTGTAATACCGGTTCGCACTTCCATTATCTGTATAATAAACTTTATTGAAACCTGTTGCAAAAAACTTAATATGGAACAAATTGGGTCATACCCATGGACGATTGTGGATACCTGTAATCGAAACGCCGTGAACACATTCAACCTGGAATTTAGTTTCAACGAATGTACATATCATTATTGTTTCATATTTCTTCCACTGAAATTTTATTATGATTTTACTAGTATATTTTGAACATTTCATTTTTTTCGTATAATTATTTCTCATTCATTCGATAATTTTGATTTTCTTCGATTGGTCTTCAGTGTCTTATTTGATTCAGTTGTTGAACCTAATATATTGACGATTAATCGGACCCTATGTCATGTAAACCTTACCTTACGACACCTACTGCATTCTTCATTTCAGACCATGAGACACTATTTTTTTTGTCTCAACACACATATGCATATTTGAAATTGAAGTATAAAAGAATTTTTCGTGGGGTGGTAGGCTTTGATTTTTTTTCAATCTGCCACACTGTCATGTTCCTAGCTATTATTCTGAAATATTGACAATCAGTGAGTGGGTATAGGTTTGGACTTCCATTGTCTATATAATTAACTAAAACAATCGAATATATTTTGGAACTGAATGAGAAAAAGGTAATCGATTCTCATTCATTAGAAAAAAAACCCGACAAATAAATAGCTCAAACAACTGACTCGATCAAATCTATCCAAGAAAATTGAAATGGACTGCGGTGGAAGGAAAAATTCGAGGTTTGTTTAATGCATTCTTCGACCAAAATCCATATAAATTCTCCTTTTTTATATTTTAGTGCCTTATCTCATACAAATCAAATTCAATTCAAATTATTCGACTAGTATTTATTCTCATTATTGCTTTTCCATTAAGTTCTGTTTGATACTTATAAATTTATTTATTTTACAGTACAATTCAATTCCATTATTCGTGAATTGTTTTCAATCGGATTCTTTGGATGTTATTAGTTATTTCATCAGGTTTCAACATAATCACTTATAAAGACAATAACTTATAGTATATACCTGAATTGATTCTTAACTATTGAGACTGGCGCACTTGTAGACCGGTTTCAGGCTATTTGACCACTCTTCAGTACTACCCATAACTGAAAATAACTAGTTCGTCATCTTTAGAAGTCCATCTTATCAGATGAAAAGTGGCGCCACTTCATTCTTTCAGTTATCCTCAGCAAGTCCTTTCATTTAGCACCGATAATGTAGGATTGCATTGAAAATAACTAGTTCGTCATCTCGGATTTTGATTGGCACAGATAGTCACGCACTATCATCCAAACAAATGTGTGTATAAAATTTTAACTGAATCGGTTGCTTCAAAATTGAGTTGCAAGATTCCACCCGAACAAACGAGTTATATTCACAGATACATAAACCGGGTGACACAGGATCATGGTACACCCCCCGTATCTCTATTGGTTTCAAAAGAAATTGATTAAAATTTGAGATATCCCATAAACATAATAAGCGGCACGTTTTGACACACAAATTTTGTTTTTCACTCCCGATTTCGCCGACTGTCATTTCTAAAATCTGCATAATTTCGTGAATCCAATAATACCACATTTCACATTTCAATTTTTTTTTTTAATTCAATAATCAGTTTTCCATTTCAGTGTGTCATGATAGTTACAATTTATTCCAATTGACCCGTCTGATGCTGGAAGAATCGAAATCTCGTCAAATATACCGAATTGCGTTTTTATGAGCAAATAACACGTTTATCGCAATCGATTCAGAGATGAAATCCAATTTTTTTATTTGGAACCATTTACAAGTACTATTGATAAGGAATTTATTTATACCCGGTAATAAAATGTGCGATAAATACAATCTAAATTACAGCTGAAAACTAGACAGAACAACTCAATACAAAAAATTAACACGGAACTAATTACTAATCGCTTATTGCTGGGCCGTTATATTATTGATTGCGCGTCTTACTCACTTCCCACATGGTCTTCGCGTGTTGTGATGGCGGTTGCATAGACATTACTTTTTACATTGCCCCAAGAGGAGAAATCAATAGGTGTCAAATCAGGTGAACTTGGAGGCCATCGTAAGGACCATTCGTCGAAATTACGCTTTCTTCGAATGTCTGTTGAAGGTAATCAGTTACTCTTCTTGAATTATGAGGAGTAGCTCCATCTTGTTGAAAATAAATTTCCTGCAGGAAATAAACAGATATTTCAGTTAACCTGCCCTCGATTTCATACTGCAGAAATCCCTGGTATCCCAGCTTCAATCAAGGGTCCTCAAATATTTTTGGACAAATGATTCTATGGGCGAGTATTCCATGCCAAACATTGGAACCGAACCGCACTTGACACTTATTCTCCCCCAATAAATTATGACTTTTTCGTGATTTTCACCTTGTATTTCGTCGGGTAATTGATCCCAAATTTGTCAATATAGTCGTCCGGAAATGAAATCCTTCCCAAATAATTATTGTTTGGCTGCAAATTATTCTTCGAGATCCAATTGCAATATTCCATCCTACGGTCGAAATCATTTACGTACAAATTCTTATGAAGATTCTGAATAATTTATTATTATATTTGCGCAACATATGGCCATATATATAACTTCCGGTTGAACCGCGTCTGGAATTTTTCATTCCATATATATATATATATATATATATATATATATGGAATGAAAAATTCCAGACGCGGTTCAACCGGAAGTTTCAGATATATATATATAACTTCCGGTTGATCCGCGTCTGGAACAGTTTCCTTTTTTTTATTATTATTATTATACAATAACGAGGGCAGAGGTTTTAAACCTATTGTGCCCAGAAAGTAACAAAAAATAAATATTCTAGTGTACACGAAGCTACGAAAATATTGAATACAGGATTGAAAAGCAATTCATTTATACATTCAAAGGCTGCATCTTTTTGGTGAATGAGTCGTATCGATTTTTGAAGCTATTGATGCTGGGTGCAGTAACAACGACATCAGGTAGGCAGTTTCATCTTGCAAAAACTCTATTGGAAAAGAATTGTTGTCTGGTAATGGTGCGGAATTTTTCTCTGAGTCGATGGTCTGAATTGGTCTCGAAGAGGAATGACATGTCGAGCGATAAGGATTTATGTAGGATGCGATGTGTCAGGATGACATCTCCTCTTACTCGTCTTTCCTTCGAAAATGGCAATCCTAATCGATTCAGTCGTTCATCGTAGGGAAGCGATTTCAATCCAGAAACCATTCGCGTTGCTGACCTTTGAACCCTTTCCATAAGTTGTATGTCTTTTGCCAAATAGGGAGACCAGATTTGTACAGCATATTCCATATGTGGGCGTATATATGTCTCATAGAGCATCTTGAACAGATTGGAACTTGGATTTGTGGAACATTTCCTCAGTAAGTACGCAGTTGAGATAGCTTCCCTGGCGGCTGCGGCTGTTTGGTCGGATCACGATAACTTCTCGTTGACAATTACTCCAAGGTCTCAATTTTGTTGGACTGTAGGGACATTGATGCCAGATAAAGTATAGTTTGCTCGTGCATTGTTGTATCCGATGTATGGAACTTTACACTTATTCACATTCAGAGGTATTTTCCATATATCACACCATTTTTCCACAGTGGACAGGTCTGTTTGTATTTCTCCATTGGTGAGTGGGTTCCCAAAAAACTTGCTGTCATCTGCGAAGAATGCTTGTTTGGAGAGTAGAGATTGTGGAAGATCCGTGGCATATAGTAGACTGACCCCTGGGGAACACCTGAATCCACTTTGTAGCTGCTTGAAAGACATGGTCCGACTTTTACTTGATAAGTTCTTTCCGACAGAAAGAGTTTATAACCAAATGAGTTTATTAGTCGGTACTTTATCGAAGTCTTTCGTGAAATCCAAATAGAATACATCGATTGGCTCGGAATTATCAAGAGCTTTCGTCCAAGGCAATGAAGTAGATTTGTGACAGGTGTGACTGATGCAATTCACCACACTGCTGGTAGTTTTGATTTCTCGAAGGAAGTTTCAAAAATGTGGGCTAATGGCTAATGTCGACGTTTCGGCTCCCATTTCGGAGCCATTTTCAAGATTGAGTGGTCGTGCGTTTCGGTCTATTCACCTACCTTCGAACGCTCAAAGACACAATCCCTAATGACACCTAAGGAATTTATGAAATATCGTGCTCTAACTGTCCCAGAACATACATCGGCCAGACCAACCGACAAGTTTCCTGTAGAGCATATGAACACGAACTAGCAGCCCGTAATTCTGACACAATATCAGCATTATTTCAACATCATCTAGAAACAGGCCACAAAATAGATTTGAAAAACACCAAAACCATTGCCACAGCCAAAACCCTCCAAAACAGAGTTACCCGTGAAGCCATTGAAATCTACAAAGTTCCAAATGTATTAATAAACGCGACGATTCCCAAAGACTCCCCAATATGTGGAAACCACTTTTGGTCCGACATAATTCAATTTACAACGACTTGAGTACTAATCCGATTGAAGCTTCCATCGACCGTCCGATACCGCATCCTGCCATAATTATAAATGAACCCATAAATACCACCAACCTTCAATCCTTGATTTCTAGTGATGAAACCCAGTAGACGACTCAGACCAAGACGCAAGGTCACTCAGTCTTGAAAATGACTCCGAAATAAGAGCCGAAACGTCGACAAGGACACTGATTCAGACGCGGATCAACCGGAAGTTTCAGCTATCTTATTTCTGACTTTATGAAAATTAATCCAAGATCAGTACTGACTCTTGGCATATATTTCTTGGTTATCACGGTTTATTCCATGTAACATTTTTGTTTCTGCATGAGGATATACAGGTTGTCATGGGATGTTTGAACGATACAACCCCACTAATATTTTCCCTTTTTTTTCAGGACTCAGCTTCAATATCAAAAGTTGCACTTTTGGATTGGCAACTATCAACAACTGGATCACCTGGAGCTGACCTCACTTACTTCCTCCTAAGTAACAGTCCGAAAGAGGTTCTATATGACTATGAGAAATTTCTGAAACTCTATCACGATACTGTGAGCAAGAATTTGAGAGATTTCTCTTGCGATCCAGAGAAAGTATTCCCCTACAGCCTCTTGGAGTATCATTGGAGGAGTTTCATCAAATTTGGAGTGTACGTAGCGTTGGTAATAGTGAAAGTTATGTGCACTGATGGAGCAGACGCTGTTGATCTACAGGAAAAAACTGATCCTGATGGCGATTTCTTGGAATCTCTTTCAACGAAAACGAAAAATACGGATGCGTACAACCAACGGATCAGAGATCTTTTGCAGTTCCTAGTCGATGAACAGTTATTGGATTTATGATTTTCAATATGACAGATATGTGAATTTAAAATCGCTAAAATTATCCCGGTATATAATTCTGGAGATATTGATACCTTGGCGAATCATAGACCCAGATTGACCAGTACAAATCGTAACCAACTAGGCATAAAAATAGTTAACAAACTCCCATCACCTATGAGAGATGCTGATCTGGAAACGTTCAAAAAACAATTGAAAATCAAATTCCTCCAAGACGTCCACTACGACATTAATAATATTACCCCTTTTTGAGTGTTCATTATTAAAATTGTTTGTCTCTATCTATTGTGAATAAGAGTTATAATGTGTGAATTGAAATGAATTATTCAATTGTGTACATTTTATTAATTATCCATGGATGTTTATTTATTTTATTTTATCTATACCTTTATATGTATGAGTTCTTATATCTCATCTTGTACTTACATGCAACTTCATTTATACGTGGACTCATCTAGACACCAAGGTGTACTCGTTACCAATAGAGATTTTCATTATCATAATTTTAAATGAATTATTTCTTTCATTATGTTTGTTAATCCTCATCATTTTGACAACTATTTCTAATTAAGGTTAGAACTTTGACGTTGATTGAGAACTTCAAACTGTAAATTTTTGTGAATATTACAGTTCAAAGCATTCACTTACTTTTCATGTGAACAATAACCATGAGTTGTGCTTGATAAACATTAGTTATCATTTAAATAATATTCCAAAATTTCGAAATGATATCGCTGTGTCATTTTGAACAAGACTTCAAATAATAAGCACCCCTTTGACAATACTTTGATGCTGTACTCTTCACCAGAGGGCGTATCGAAAACTTTTCCTAGAGATCAATTACCCTAACACCAAACTGATATTTTTGCACTCGACGCGCGTTTCGCTAACAAGGTTAGCATCTTCAGGAGAAAAAAGGGTGTTAGGGTAATTAATCTCTAGAAAAAGTTTTCATCTTTTACACCAAAGGTTCCAAAACTCATCGTTTAGAGGGCGTATCGTTTAGCTTGAAATCTCAGTATTGTTCAACGAGCAGCTAATGGTCATTCCTCAAGAACAGCATATTTTTAAGAACTGGATGTTCAACTAAAAATATTGATACTGTGAACAAGAAAAAGTATTCTCTCACAGCCTGAATATTATCGGAGGACTTTCGTCAAATTTGGACAGTAAATAGTGTTGATAATAGTGAAGGGTGGGTTGGGCTGGGTTGATTAGGTTAGGTGCTGTGGTGAAAATGAAATTCACGAAAAAACTGGACCTGATGGGGATTTCTTGAAATTCTTTCATGAAATCGGAAAACAAGGATGTATTCAATGAAAGGATTGAAGACATGTTGCACTTCCCTGCCAATGAACAGTTACTGTATATGTGATCTCTCATATTTTCAATGAATTACTTCTACCCCCAACGAATAACATTGAATTGTTTTCTTTTTGTGCTTTCATCTATTGGAAAAATGATCATACTTCGTATTATCGTATAAGCATTATATCATTGAGTTTGCAATTTTCATTGATATTTTGATTTGTATTCAATATTGTGCAAAAGTATAGATGTGAAACTATGTCCAGATGAAGGACGACGGGTTGTTAGATGTCCTTTGGTATTGAGTTGAGATAGATTCATTTCAAGTAATTCTTGACAGATTTCCTGTTCGACCCAGAGTTTGACAACGAAAATCAAGAATTTGAAATGAGTCTTTTCAATTTATTAAGAGAGCGGTTCTACTCATATTGAGCGACTAGTTGCATAAATAATTGTCAGTAATTGTAATGATTATATACATGTTAAATTCTTGAGATTCAGTTATTGATGGGCTGCTTTCATTTCGCACACTCTGAGTGTTTGTTATGACTTCTATCATTCAGATAAGCCAGAAATTGGTTCTGCTTCATTTAAAAGTGTTGTTTATTTATTCAAGGATAAGTTTGTGATTTCTATGGACCTTGAACTTCAACCGCAAACTGTCTGAGACTGGAAACTAATATTTACTGATTTGAATCAATTCGTCGAGGCCACAGTGGAATTGAACAAATCTGAATTTTTTTGTCATCTTGAAGATAACAGCCAAAGCTTCATTTTGATTTGGACAGCTGTTATTCATACAGATCACTAGATATTATGCTACTTATGCTATAACGCAAAATGAGATATTAACCATTATTTTCAAAACTTTGAGATGCAAAATACATGTTTATGTTTCAGCTGTAGCCTAGGAGGTGTCAACTCTTTTCTAAAAGTAGTAGTATAGTAGTAGTAGTAGTGGTAGTATTTATTTTTCCTGTTCAAAAGTATAAAACTATTTTTCACAATATTTTCATACAATAACAAGAAAGACGTCAAAAAAACACAGTAAAAAAAGGGGGCGAACTCCCTTACAGTACATACTAAACATTAAATAGTTGAACAATACACATTAATGAGAGATGGTCCTATGATGCACTGTTGAAAAAGTTTTGATACTCTCTATCCACAACTAAACCTCTGTTATTCACCACGAATGAGCTTTTTGTGAGTTAATAACAATATCATTTCGTGCTTGAGAGATAATGATTCGGAAATGATTGATTCCAACCAGGGTTTGATATAATATAATTGAACAAATAGCGCGACGAAAGAACTGTCAAACAAAGTTACACAAAACCACACTTCCCATTTGATGAACAGAAGTCATGATACCCGCTCAGAAATCAGGAAGTATTGGAAGTAATTCCTACCTTTTGTTCCACTTTCCCAATCTGTTCTGTTGAAAAGTTCAGACGAGGGAGAACTTTCAACATTCGCCTGTAATTCCCATTAATACCACAACTCGACATTCGAAATGTATATTCGTCTGATTGGGAGCGTCAGAAGTTGACAATTTCCAGCATTTCTACCCTCTCTTATGTTTTTTGGCAGACTCACACCATAGTTCTAGGAGTGGTTCTGGAATATAAATGGAAGACATAAAAAAATTTATGTATTGAAAAAACGAATATAACAAAAATAATTATAAAGAAATTCTAGAATTTGAAAATACAATTATTTCATGAAGAGGAGCATAGGTTAATGTTCCATTATTTTTCCATCCGTTTTCTTCTCTGAAAAAACCTCTGCCGCTGTTTTCCGGTGAGGTCCGGAAAACAGTGCTTAGCTGCATTTGAAAATAATTAATAGAAACAGATATAAGGGGTCACATAATTTATTTTCCAGCGCAAAATAAAAATCTAAAGTCAAAAAGCGAGTTTTTCTTTTCTTTCGGAAGTTGTGGACCATCCACAGTTCACATAACCTATACGTACATTCTACCTACATTTTTGTACATATTTACGATTGAAACTACAATCGGTAGGCCCGTGCTGCTGATGGCCAAGCCCGTACTATTTTCCCAAATATTTCCATTGTGCATAATTTTCGAACGAAGGGACAGCACCGCGTTTTGACTTCAGATTCGTGTTCTACACAATTTTTTTCCAAAACTAGCCGTTGTGGGGATATCTAACTTATATCAAGACGACATATCTCAATAAAAACCCAACATTTTACTCTTACCTTATAATTATCTTCTTCAGTTATTTGGGCACATGTTTATCACCAACGCCTAATACCGATTCAGCAAAATAAAATTTCAAATAGGGACACTTGACAAGATCACAGCATAAAGAACTACTATACAGGAGCGAAAGACTCCAAACAGTAACATAACCTCTAAATGTCTCGAGAATATTGATCCAAGATTATTACATATGAGGAAACTGTTATATCACCTACTCTTTTATTCTCACCTGTATTGCATGCTATATAGTGAGAAAACATTTTTTCGTTGTAACAGAGTATAACATTGCTTATAAATATTCTAATATTTCATAATCACAACATCTTTTTAACGAATGAATATTGTTTAAAGGTGTATTTTCATGGCCCTTAACTACTGCAAGTACAGTAGCTTTTGACACATCTCACTGCTCGAGCAGTGACCTTTAGAAGTTAAAATTTTTCAACTTCAAAGCAGCAAAACGATCGATATTTCGTTAAATTTAGTAGCCATTTTGAATATCTATAAAGTCGATTGTGCATAGGCTCTTAGATTTCTTTAAAAATAAATTTTGTTGTTTTATTCAAATTTGTTGTTTCAATTAGTTTTTATATTCTACATAGTTTGAATATGGTTTAGATTTGTTTTATTTAAGTAGGTATTTCAATTCAAAGTGTGGATACTATTTTGTTTGGTGAGGTTAAGCTAGACTAATTACTCCATTTGTGAGCATGTTCAGAGCTGCGGAATAACCGTGGATTGGTAGGACGTTTGTGAGGATTTTGCGCGGATTCTGAGCGTATTGACTCCTGAACAAAAATGACATTCGAAACAAAAAGTCTAATATTAGTACCTTTAAAAGGATCAGGGTGTTATTATTTCTCATTGAACCAAATATTATTTTGTTATGAATGAAATATATTTCATACAATTTCATTCAAACGAAAACACTTGAGCTTGGAAGGTAGTACCTACTTAGTCTAGTAATGAAATAGAACTCCACTGAGATAAACAATTCAGTTCATCCAATTCTACTTTAATTCCTATGTCGATTTCCCATATCATTATTTTCAGGTCTATTATCTGGTGAATCTTTTAAATAACTATCAATATTGAATATGGCAATGATTATTAAAAATAATCGACAACTGTCACAGAAGAATATAAATATACACCATAAAGATTTCTTGAAGTATCTTCGAGTAACATTATCTATTGAAAAATTTTGATTTGCACCAAAATTGCATAATTGGTCTCATTTTCGAATATTTTTCAATAATCTAATGATATTCAAGAATCAATAGGCCATCGCAGAATATACCTGATTGGGAATCTATTGATCAGCTCTCAGTCAAACAATGTAATTGGGTTTTTGGTATAGTTTCTGGAAATCATTATCAAATACCAATGAATATAAATAGCATACATGACAAATGACATGAAAATAGCAGATTCCACTGCTTTCAACCCCTTTACATGGAGCAGTCAAATATTTACAGCATTTGCAGAAAAATCTCTAAGGAGCATGCGCACTTGCATTTTACTGCACTTGCAGTAAGAATTCTACTGCTCCATGAAAAGGATCCTTGAATGTTTTGTCAATTACATTGTTATGTTTCATGTTTGGTGGGATACCTCTCTCAGAATGAAAAAAAATGATAGCTACCGTGACTGAAAGCCAAGATGAGGTATTTAACGAGAGAAGAAATTCATTTTTTGTGAAGCTTTGTACTACTATTTTACTATTTTATTCAGAATCATTCGAAATAATTTCATGAAGTGAACTAAAAATGAATAGTTGTAAGTTCAATTGCAATACAAATTGTGTTTTGATTAGGTATTGGAAGTTCATGAAGCTTCCACAAATGTCAATATTGTAATTCTTTACAAATGTCATTTGGGCGTATGCGTTCTCAGTTCTGTGTCAAGATGGATTGGACAAGCTGTACGTAGATATGGAAATGTTTCACAATTGAGGCGTTCAGAACCAAAGTGGCCTAACCCACAAAATCACATGTTTTAATGTAACTATAGAAATTTGTTGGTTGGCATCTATATTTTCAATAGCAAAGTGGCCCAACCTTTTTTTTCATACAAATTCACAGATGGCGCTACACATATAGTTCTGGCATTGACATTATTTGCGACATGTGAAAAAGTATAGAGGCCTAAGCCTCCTTAGGCCAGTCTGATTTTTAAGGAAATCCAAAATGCACGTGCGTTTTTGGAGTTAAGTTCACTGACGTTCTGATTATATTTTGGTGTTATGTGTGTTATAACATTTAAATTGATACAGCCGGATGGGGGAGGACTCAGGTAAGTTAATAAATGAAAAGTTGTGATAATTACCTATTAAATTTCGTTATACTGCCCTGCAAAAATTGATAAAATAGTTGGAAAAAATTTTAAACAATCCATTGCGTCAAGGGGACTGCAAGAAATAGCATCTTGCCTTATGCAATATATGAAAAATTTTGTCACTCAAAAGAAAATGATCATGTACAGTGACCAATGTGGCGGGCAAAATAGAAACATAAAAATGGCACTGGCTTGTGATTTTATAACAACTTCAAAAGATTTTGCAGTTGAGGATATAAATCATAAATTTCTCGTATCAGGTCATTCTTTTTTACCGTGTGACCAAGACTTTGGGGTTATAGAAAAGGAAAAAAAAGTTGCATAAGGAAATTTACATTTCGGATCACTGGGTGACTGTGATTGAATCTGCACGAAAAAAACAACCTTTCAAGGTTGTTAAAATGACCAAAAACTATTTTTTTCAATGAAAACCCTAGAAAATGCGATTTCTAACCGAAAAGTCACCAATGACGGTATGAAAGTGGAATGGATGAAAATGCACTTCTCAAACTTAACACAAGTTCGACTTTAAATACTCAAACTCTCAATGTAGCCAAGCGTCGTGCTTTAGAAACCGTGGAATATTTGGAATTACTATATCCAACCGGACGAGCAGTAGATTCAAAGAAAATTGAGGATCTTCATGACTTGCTTCCCTATATTCCTCCAGTATATCATGCCTTCTATACAACATTGAAGACTTCTGCAACTGCAGTGGATGAGCTGATAGTGGATGAAGATCAAAGTATTGAGTAGGGAGTACCTAAGTTTCTTGTTTTTTTTTTGTGAGTTGTGTTATCCCAAAATCACTTTTACTTTAATTTTCCATAAAAACAGATTCCTTATTGTTTTTTCATTTAAATACATCTAATTAAATAAGTTAGGCCTCTATAATTGTTTTTTACTTTTATTTTCTAAAGAGTCAGAATAGCCTAACCCACATCAAAATCAAAAAATACGTGATTTTAAAACATATATTTTTTGTAATGTTTATAGAACAGGAATAAAAAAAATATTCAGTTAATCAAAATTACAAATTTATGTAAAACAGCAACAGTCTTCCAAATTTATATTTATGCAATATTGTAATGTTCATTTTCTCACTTCTTATATTTTGGGGATAGGCCACTCTGATTCTGAACGCCTCAATTTAGCTTCTGAATTTTTTATCAGTGCATTCGACATGCCAGTCATATCTCATTAGTTTATGTTCCCGAGAATTGTTCTTAATAGTAACTCACTGTATTATAAACGGCATTTTCGACAATGAAAATGGACCGGCCTTGAGTGACGAAAGCATGGACCTGAAAATTGGCTTATAAAACTTGTCACTTTCTGAAATTATTATGTGGATTTTGAGGATGAAACTGAGAACCTATATATATATATATATATATATATATATATATATATATATATATATATATATATATATATATATATATATATATATATACTAGCTGACCCGGCCACGCGTTGCTGTGGCTAAAGTTTTTGTTATATTACATTATAGTAAACAATCTAAGAGGAACAATAAGAGAACATCAGTCACGGAGTCCACTATGCTTTTTCACACAGATGGTATTTGTAAAAAAATATGGTGATCTCCTTATTTGACTTTCTACTACTATAACCCTTCAGTACAATGAAATTATTTACGAACAAAGACGAAAATGTTGATGTTGGTATACAAATTCACTGGATTGAGATTTGAAGGGGAAGTACGTTGAACACAATTGATTAAAATGTTCTTACACTTGATATTAAGCAGAAATCAATAGGTACAAAATAAAAATTTATCAGATTTATTATTTCCATTTAATTTTATAACAAATATGAGTATATTACAGTACAATACAGTAAATAACATGTGACGCTTAAACTCATGAATGAGGTAGGCAAGGCAGACAGTCTTAAACTTTTAAACATTAATATCTATTTTTTTGAATTATAAATACTATCAATTTCAATTTAATTTAACACCAATCGGTGCTCAATGTTTTTGGTTAACCTGTCTTTAGCTAACACAAATAGATTCGACGGTTTCCCAACACGTGAACACGCAACATATAGTTGCCCATGAGAAAAACATGGATTTTCCAAATCTAAACCATTTGTGGTTGTGCATGACCTTCTGCTGTCCTGATTCTTTGAGCTGGATTCTGGATTTCTTGATTCAATTTGTTCTGCCAACTGATGGGCTCAGCAGCGCCATCTATTGATTACTTACTCAACCCAGTCGACAGGTATCGACATCTTGATTCAATTTGTTCTGCCAACTGATGGGCTCAGCAGCGCCATCTATTGACTACTTACTCAACCCAGTCGAAAGGTATCGACATCTGTTAGAATCATTTGGAGTCAACAGATAATTGTGACTGTCAAATAATAACAGACAAATAATTAGCAATAAATTTAAAATTGCGACTATAATTTGAGATTTAAACTATCCTATCTCTCAAGTTGGATCGAACTGCACATGGTGTGCGAATTTTATTATAATCGGTTAAGTGGTTTAGGAGTCCATTGAGGACAAACATTGTGACACGAGATTTATATATATATATATATATATATATATATATATATATATATATATATATATATATATATATATATATTATTTGTGTGTTTGGTACTTGGATAATGTGTAATAACTGGAATTTCATGTCAGGGATAGCTCATTTTGTGTAACTGGGCTGGTATATACACATAAGCGATGATCTAAGTACTTCATGAATTCCGACGGGACATTTCGAATAGATGAGATCCGCAAAGTGATTTTCACTAGACAGTTCCTAAACTGCCTATAGTGAAATTTGTTTCTTCTCAATAACATTATCATAAATTTTCATCAAGTATCGCCAGATTCTATTAGTTATTGGAAGGAAGACATATCCACCAAATCCTCAAAATTAATCGTGATCGAATTTTCAACCAATTTATTCAAAGGGAATTTATGAAATAGGAATCATGCTGTGTTAAAATGTCAATACCAAATCATCTTTTGAACAATTCGTTCAGGCCAGTCTCAAACTACCTACCCAGTAGGTTTTGGCTGGCACCTGTCAGAAAACAACTACTCTCCTGGCTAATACCACGAAGGGCGTTGAATCCGACCGGTGCCAATGCAGCCAAAACCTAGTTTGAGAGTCGCTTGAACGAATTTTTCCAAAGATGATTTGATTTAACGCTAGTCTCCACGTATACCAATCGACTATTTCGAATGTTTTTACGTTTTCCTCGCAGGAAGAATGGGCGAATTCTGATTACTTTTGGAATACCTCATCCATGGGTAGATGGCGCAATTACTTCGTGTTGTTCGCATCATCTTCGGTCGAGGCTTGATATTGTAACGGATAAACGTTACATCATTTTTAAAATATAACTTCATCATTCAAATGAGGCCACCATCAAGTGATCTAGATTGAAATTTTCATTTTCACATTCATATTCTTTTCATAAATCAATAATACCAATTTCATACATTCGAGAGCATCTACCGGAGGGTAGCTGAACCATCACGCACAATGCTAAGAAATTTACAGGACGCAATGTTCGATTTGCACGATTGAACATGATAAAATGCGCATGTGCGAATTTCACACAAATTTGTTCAGAATAAAGGCTCAAAGCTGTTCCTGTTAGAAAATATATACTGAAAACGCAGTTACCCACATGGTATCCTGTATATCGAGGCTGGAGATTACTCGAGGTTGATGCACACATTTTTTATTCACCTTCACCTGTAATTGTGTGTTTTACCTCACCTTGAGTCATTTTGCACTCGAGCCACGGGGCCCATTGAACAATTTTCCTTGAAATTTTGAAATTAATGTCTTTCTCACGTATATCTTATCAAATCAGGGATTTTTTTCTTTGATTTATCTAACGTCCCCTTTATTATCTCTACCTCTGAAAAAATATAATTTGAGTCGAATTGGTAGACTCAAATATTCATCCACTTGATACTTGGATCACATGAGATTTCGTGAAGGAGTATTTCACCATTTCTTTCTTTTGGAACTTTCTTCACATTATCGGATATTTTGATTCTGTACAAACAAAAATTGATATTTTCTGAATATCTTTTCTATCTCAATATCTTTCATAGTTCGATTCACTTTCAGAAATCAATTCTGGTAATAATTTTGTACACCATCGTTAAATTCATATCTTGAACACGACTGTAACTAGCTTCAACTATACATCATACATCATCAACTATTAAGAGTATCAACAGTGTTAAAATACCATTTTTTAGATTCAATTTGAGACCTTGGTCATAAGAATTCATCATCATTATCTTGTATATCACTGTATTTAGTATTATAAATTATACAATCGCTGACAGACATCAGCTAGTTACGCCAGTCATCCAAATTTCAAGTGTAGTGTATACATATCTGGTTTGAAAATAACTTGGAACAACTGGAACGGGGATTCAACCCAGAGCAACTGACCTACTCATCTGTACCTGATAGATTTCCAGGAACACTAGTGTGAATCTATCAGCCCAAGAGTACACCAAAGTTGATCTACTGTGGTTCCAATCGACACCTGATAGACTCCCAGGAATACTAGGGTGAACTTAGTAGCCCAACGTCTCCCAGGAACACAAGGGTAAATCGAGTAGCCCAATAGTGATCGCAAGTTGAACCACTATACTACGAAAGAGTACCTGAACGCCTCGCAGATATATTAGGGTGAATATAGTAGCCCGATTCATGGAAGCCTAGTCCAACCACCAGCAGCTAGAGAAGGTTGAGTATCCCACCACCAGTAATCACAGAACCAGAGTCCAGTGAACTACAACAGCAGTTACCAGACAAGGTACATCACTGAACCTCCAATTCAAACATCACTATTTGAATTGTTCCGTAGT
Organism: Zygogramma bicolorata; assembly: GCA_032362365.1. NCBI lineage: Eukaryota > Metazoa > Arthropoda > Insecta > Coleoptera > Chrysomelidae > Zygogramma > Zygogramma bicolorata. Next base: position 58,532 of record JAVJAQ010003650.1, read on the forward strand.
ATAATTTTTTTCACAACTGAACCTCTAATTAAAACATCACATTTCAAATTGTTCAATGGTCTCTTTTTTTCATTATATATCATATACATTTACTTGGTGTTTTATTGTTTCGTTCAACATAGAAGGAAAGTATCTTTATCTATTTGAGGGAAGTTTGAAATTTTTATCATTTTTAATTTAACAAAAAATTCCTGACGTCCAGCCAAAATAAATTCGAAAACCTTGCTTGACACCAACATGAATTTAAAACTGGCAATTCAGTAGTCCAAAGAACACCACGCCAATCTCCACTAAACTATTCTGGTAAATCTGCAGTAACAGTTACATAACGTAACTTCGTTACAATATTATGAAAAATTTTGATTTTTAATTATGGAGAGTCATCGATTCCATGTTGATGATGGCACTGCCTTGTACTGACGAGTGGCCAAATAACCCGAAACCGGTCTGCAAGTCTTTCCGTCCCTATAATTGAAAATCAGTTCCTTCATTTGTATGGCCGAAAGCAAATGCATGATTTATTCTGTGAAGAATTTGGCACTGGAACCGGTTGGATATAATCCATTCAATGCCCTTCGTGATATTACCCAGGAAAGTGGTTGTTTTCTGACAGTGCCAGCCAAAACCTACTGTGTAGGTAGTTTGAGACTGGCCTGAACGAATTGTTCAAAAGATGATTTGATTTAACGCCAGTCTTCAAGTATGCCCATCAACTATGCCGAATGTTTTCAAAGTCAATCCTTTCTTTTAACTTTTTCATAATGCACAGTGGGACTATTTCAGTTATGTGGATGATGAAACTCTGAATTTTCAAGCCCGTTATGCTCCCCGACATATGTAGATGTTATTGGTTGGTAGCAAGAATTTCATTACAGATATGAAAAACAAGAGATACAGAAGAGTCACACAAACAAGTACGAAATTGAATCTGTATCTGTTAGAGACGGATATTTCATCAAATAGAGTAGGTGAAAATGTTGGAAATTGCTTACTTCTGATGCTCTCAATCAGACGAATATACGTTTGGAAAGTCGAGGTATCATATTGTGGTATTGATGGGAATTACAGGCGAATGTTGAAAGTTCTTCCTCGTCTGAACTTTTGAACAGAACTGATTGGGAAAGTTGAACAGAATTTAGGCATTAGTTGAATTACTTCCGATACTTTCTGATTTCTGAGAGGGCGTCATGACTTCTGTTCATCAAATGGGAAGTGGGGTTTCGCGTAACCTTGTTTGATAGTTCTACCGATGCTCTATCCTACAAAAAACATTTGGGTCAGGCCAAGCTCACCTCCACAATAGTAAGAAGGACTAACCTCTATCAGAAAGCGAGTACTTCCTTGGATTATGTCGAGAGCGGTAAATTATATCCGACGGGTAGGTATCAGTGCAGGATTCTTCACAGCAGAAAAGGAAAGATTTTGATTTTCAACAATGGGAAATCATCGACTTCGTGTTGACGATTGGAACTAACTTTTACTGAAAAAAATCCAAATAGCCTGAAACCAGTCTGCAAGTGTGACCATCCCGATAACTAGAAATTAATTTAGCAGTATCGCCAAAAGCATATGCACTGACACCTGTCAGATATGAGTCGTCATTGTGATTAGATTTGATAATTGGTTTCTTTGTTTTGATGTTCATCTTTTATTGTTATCCATGTTTATTTGAATGTTTTGACAAGAATACCAGGTGACAGGCGGCGGTAGCCTAGCATTGTTACCAACGTACGCAACTCAAACCTGCGCTAAGTGAGTTAGTTTATAGAACACTTGGATTATCCTCGAAGAAATTTTCCAACCACTGGTGGTATTACAAGTAAAAATTTTCCCCACCAATCCATCAGATGATAGGCGATTCTCCTCTCTAGACAGAGATATTTTGATAAAAATATTGATAGCACTCCCGGTACTTTTTTTTTCGAAACCATCTCAGAAAAGTACTACATTTTCAGGTGAAACATTTTTTTTTAATTTTTCATACAGTGCATCGCGCCCACTGTTAAGTAACTTGAATTACCGAAGTCGTACAGAGATACCACGAAAATATTTCATTTTCAGAACATCTATTGAAAAAACATTTGTGAAGTCATCAACTTCCAAAAGAGAAGAAAGGATTCTCTGACACGATTTCAATATTCCTTTTTCAGGGAGACTTCAACTTTTAAGCATTATCAGAATTGTCATACCTATATTGCATTATTGTACCAATATGCTACATATGTTGAATCTATATTATAATAAACGTTTTCAATCAATATTGAACCTATATTGAAATTCCAATATCGAATATCAAGTTCCAAAAAACATGCACAATATTGTAATCTACACATGTTCAATATGATTTCATTAAATACAAGCTGATATAGTAAATAAATTGAATATAAAATGAATATAACTAAATGAATGAATAAATATATATATATATATATATATATATATATATATATATATATATATATATATATATATATATTTATATATATATATATATATATATATATATATATATATATATTTATATATATATATATATATATATATATATATATATATATATATATATATATATTTATATATATATATATATATATATATATATATATATATATATATATATATATATATATTGATAACCAGAAAGCCGGACAACACTTTAGGATACACAGTATATCGAAAGCCCACCCACACAAACAGATACCTACACGCCGAATCCCACCATCACCCCACACAACTACAATCCGTAGTCAACACGCTGGTGTCCCGATCTTTTCGTCTGACGGAAACAACAAATAGACAAGCAGAGCTAGCAGAGACATCAAAAGCACTTCAACAAAATGGCTATGGAACACACTCAATCAGAAGGGCAATCCATGCACAAACAAACCCAAGAAAAACTAGGACGGAGGACCCCCCAGAACCCAGAAAATCAGTGACACTACCTTTCATCAAAGGAGTCACCGACAAAATCGGAAGACTAATGAGAAAACAAAATATACGAACCGTCTTCAAACCTCAAAGGACCATTTCGTCTTGCTTACCGAGACCAAAGGACAGGATCCCTCTCGAAAACCAAGGAGTAAATAGCATCACATGCGGGGACTGTGATAAGCAATATATTGGCCAGACGAATAGGAGAATGTCAGCTAGAGTGCAGGAACACAAAAATAGCATAAGGACAATACAAACATCTTCCGCCCTGTTTCAACACCACCACCAGACGGGTCACAAAATAAATTTCGAGGCAGCAAAGTAAATAGCGCAGGTGAACCATTTCAGAACACGCCAAATTAGGGAAGCCATCGAGATAGGAAAACATGGAGAACTAAACAAAAGAGACGACTCCCAAAATATTCCAAATGTCTGGAGGGCCCTCATCAACAAAAAGAATAACAGTTCAGGAAATGGTCCTTCGGTGGATGCAGGTCACCACAAACCAGACCGACCGTTACTACCTGAACAGTCATTAGCCAAAAGTCCGACAACCATAATCAATCCGACGGCTGAGGGAGCAGATCATATCGGCTACAATTTACGACCGAGAAATCATTTAAAAACTGGCAGAAGTTTTTCAAACAACAGTTGCTAGCACCAAGTAGGAGCAGTAACATTCTTGAAAATGCCAACCATATATATATATATATATATATATATATATATATATATATATATATTATATCATTTCTCAATATCAATCCATCCAGTATTATACCAGTTTTTCTACCTACGACATATCTATACTGAATCAATCTGGAATGGGAGCTCATCCAATATGATGTGTCACATTAGCAATTACTCGAACAAAGAGTATACACCCCTTTCGACAAATTAAAGACTAACAGAAAAGTACAATTGTGGGAGCCAGCATATAAAATTTTTTTTTGGGAATCTGTTGAGGTGACACGAGATGCTAATGCCTCAGCCAGTGAAGGAGCGCACCTGGGGCCTGTTTCATAAAAGTACAAGTCTTGTAGCCACAAGAGAAAGGCAATGTAGGTACAGGTGAGAAACGAGTAAAAAACAATTTTTTGGCATCTTGTTTCTTTGTGTTTATCTTGTAGCTACAAGACTTGTACTTTCATGAAACAGGCCCCTGAAATCATAATCGTTTCGAGAAAATTCTGCAGGTTTTGAATCAGATCGCAAGTATTTTTGGATCAATCTCCAAGGAATGGAGAGAATAGAGTTAGTAGAAGGAAGGAAGGAAGGAAAAGCTGCGTAACCATAATCTAAACCTCGATAACCTTAACACCAAACTGAGATTATTTGCACTGGACGCGCGTTTGATTCACATGAAATGAAAAACTGAATCTGAAGCCTAGGATGAGTGCATATATAATAATATATATCTTACAACCCACGTTAGACTTCGTCTAATTATGATAACAATGAATATGCTTGCCTTGTACGCGATACGCGTGTCGAGGGCAAGTTATATCAGATTGGTGGTTTCACTCTCATGTATAAGGTTGGTGAGAGGTCAACAGAAGAAGAGATTTGCTATGAGGTCGTGAACAAATCTAATCTAAAAACTGACCACTAAGAAGGCAAACACTATTGAAAAATAGAATATCACATCGCACTAAACAGTATGATATACCCCCAATGCAACATCACAATATTATATGTTACATTATCGTAACATGTTACTTCAACATGTATGATATGTTCGAGTTATCGCTAATGTGACACATAGTGGCTAAGCTCCCATTTCAGATTGTTTTAGTGTAGTGAGTATAGAGAAAGCTAATGATGCACTGGATGGATTGATATCGGAAGAATGATTCAATATACATATTAGTTAAATACTTACAGTTAATTCCAAATGCACGATGTGAGGAAAAGTATTGACGATATATGCGTTTGATAGCTTTTTTATTTAATTTAATCACTATGTCAGGTTATATTGAATAGTATGATTTCAATAATCGGTATGGCGATTTCAATATTGTGTGAATGTTTTCATGAACTCAATTTTCAATATTGGATTTCAATATCTGTTCAATATCGATTGGAAGACTATATTATATACATATCTATCAAATTATGTAGTATTTTTTTTTTCCACTATAAACATAATGTATGTTTTTTGGGAAATAAATAAATGACTATGTAATATATTGACATTATATATATATATATATATATATATATATATATATATATATATATATATATATATGTATTATTGTCTATAGTTATGACAATTCTTGATATTGCTTGAATATTGTAGTCGCACAAAAATAGGAATATTCAAAAAATTGATTTTCGAATAGCAGCCTACGAGTACTAGTGTAATTTCAACAGCGATTCCTTTTATAAACTGATAAATCAATATTGGTGATGCAATATTAGTTGTAGATTATAACTGGAAAAATCTGAATATAAACAATTGATATACCGAAATTTGGTGAATTACAATACAAAAACATTACTTCAAGAACTTGTAGCACAATAAGTATCATATTCGAATTCCCTTTACATGAAACAGTTATCCTTCAACCATTATTCGAAAATATTCTCAATATAACCAAAGTTTCATCTAGTTCATAAAAAAAAATTGGCAAACAGCAGATAGGGAGCTCAAGTCCCACAGTAGCAATCGCTTTTTCGGTCAGGCATTTGGTTAGTACATGTCAATGAAGGTGAATGATATTTGAGATAATATACGATCAACAACTTCAAATGAGAACCCTAAAAAACGAAGTGTCATCGATGAAATAAATACGATGTTACTTCGTCGGTATATTCCTCACAATGTTGTATCAATATTGACATAACAACAAATCCTTATATTGTTTTCGAATATTGAATTAATTTCACCAAATATTCTATTTCTCCATAGCCAAAATAAGGCTAATGTTTTTGTAATATCGAACCATCACGGGTATTATATATGTTTGCATAATTGGGTGGATTTACGGTTTTGATGTTTTCGTAGAAGTTTCTACCTCGGAACGGTCCTGTGGACGAGCTTTTTCAGTATTCTAGAGTGAATCATGAATGATCCTTGATCCTCCAACGAGTAGTATTAGGGGTCAATAACTATAGAAAGGGTTGTTATATTCAGATTGACAGTTCTAATCGATTCCATCTGAACAATTTCATCGCGAGAAGTTACTGAGGAAGGAATACATAAAAATCGTAATACTATTTGATTCTTGAATTTTCGATAACGGTGCAACCTATTTTTTCATATCAAGTACTTGTAACTCTTCATTGCGATGTTTAGCCCAAGTACCCACATTTCATTACCCACCTTCTCATATATCAGTTTTCATTAACGTTACTCTTGAAATTGTAGTTATCGTCGACATTCCTGCCACCAACTTCAGTTTCCAATATTTGTTTCTAGGAAGCGATGTGTCAACGAAATTTTTATTTCGAAACTTTCCCTTAAAACTATTCAATGAATTACAATATCTTTCTAGTTATACATTTTTCTGGAGATTCCGAATGACTAATTTGGATTTAAGGTATATGCGTTACTAATGAACATTATGAAAATGATTGAATTTTATGTGAGGTAGTAGTTCTATTTTCCCCTTCAAGTTATGCATATTGTCATTCCAATACGAAAAGCTATCCATTATACAACAGGAAAAAGTATTAGATCCAAGTTGGAGGTATCATTACAATATATGGAAGTCAGAAAATTATCGGTTATAATTGCACGAGTGCATAGAAATTACCGATAATTTCGCAAGAAAGCGTGATATCTAAAAATTGAAAGTTTATTTTCATATTTTGGCGAAAGTGCCCGAGTCCGAAGGACGAGGGCTCTTTTACAAAATATGAAAATAACCGAATGCAATTTGTATAAGATATCACGCTTGAATGCAAAATTATCTGATCATTTTTATGCACGAATGTAATTCATTGGAATATTTCTCGAATAAAGAAATTCTTTGAGAAATGTTATTTTTTGTTCATTTATACTTTCCTCTATAGATTGTATGGAGTAGTCACCAAAACGCGAAATGTTTTTCTATTTTTGAAATCTATCTGACATTTATTTGTGTTGTTTACTGACGTCTAGCAATACGGTTTCAAATGTGTTGTTATGGTAACATGATACAATGCAATTACCGCTGTAAGTTTTCTATAATTGCATTGCTCTTATAGGACAGACCAAATACAGATTAACAGTAAAAACCACCAAAAAATACCAGATCCAACTTCAACCCAAAAATCTTCAAGAGGGACAGAAAACAACAAGAAACCGACTGAAAAACTAATGGAACAACAAATCAGAACCAGATCGACTTCCACCAAGTAGAAATATCGTATTCTCCATGGAACCCCATATAATGTAAAACAAAACTCCAAAGCCAATCAAACACTTAACTATTCTCACCAAAACATTCTCCAAACTAGAATCAGAGTAATAAACACAGAAAACATGGACCAGTACATCCGTGACTATGAATATGTACCTGTGAATACCATCGAAATAGAAAATTTATCTGACATAGGAAATAAAATAAAAAGGGAAAAGGGTGAATACCTCACAATAATGCAACAAAACATAAGAAGTATATCGAAAAATTTCAATGAATTCATGATAAATCTAAGTCAGAGTCCTATAAAATTTGATTGTATTATCCTAACAGAAACGTGGAAAATTTGTGATTCCAATTTCTTCAATATTGATGGGTATCACTTAATTTATAATCAGGGAAACATCAATCAAAATGATGGCGTTGTAGTATACGTACATAATGATTTAAATTTTGACTATCAAATTGTAGCAATTGGTGAATATGATACCATCCAAATAACAATTTTATTGAGAAATAATAAACACCATATGATTACATCCATATACAGGCCACCATCAACAAGCGCTGAGAACTTTGTACCACTGCTAAAATCATACCTAGAAAAAACAAAAAGTATACAGTTGGAAAGTCATGTTATAATAGGAGATTTGAACATTAATTTAAACAAAGACACTGATGATATAGTAGGTGACTATCTGAACACACTGAGTGAATATAACTTTACATCGATGATAAATGTGGACATTAGGGTTCAGCAAAATTCAGCCTCTTGTATTGACCACATATTCTTAAAAGCAGACCTTGGAATGGAATTCAAGGAGCAATGTATACCTGCCATACTGAAATTATCAATAACCGACCACTACAGTACAATAATAAACATGCCCACAATTAAAACAAATTCCAAAATACCAGATTTATACCACCAAAAAATAAATTATAGGACACTAAAACAAGAATTAGCTGCCTATGACTGGGCACAACTTTATAACCTAAATAGTGTAGAGTAAGCGACAACATCATTCATTGAAACATTGCGCGGAACCATTGATAAACATACAATAAAATACAAAATCAAGAAAAAAAACATCAAACGTAAGTGTTGGATAACCCACTCACTAGTGAATTCGATCAATAAGAAAAATGAATTATACATAAAGTACAAGAATAATCCGAGTATGAAAATGAATATAAAAACTACAGAAATCGGTTAAATTACTTACTCAAATACGCAAAAATTGACTACTTCAAATCAAAGATTGAATCCAACAAATCAGCTTCAAAAAACTTATGGGATACAGTGAAATGCATTAGTGGCGTGGAGACTAGATACAATATCAAACAGCTGATAACTGATAATGATATCATATTACAGGATGAAAATGAAATAGCAAATAGTTTCAACCAATACTATGTTAACGTTGGAAAAAAATTGGCAAGAAACATTTCTAAACCCGAGACTCCTCCTCCAGAAAAAAATCCCAATCTTCATTCAATATTCTTCCACCTGTAAGTGAAAATAAAGTACAGGAAATAATAATCAATTTAAAAAAGAAAAAACCCCTGGGTACGATAACATCACATCAGAAACGCTCATGGAAATACACAGAGGAATACTCAAACCCTTAACGTATTTGATCAATGAAATCCTGAAATGTGATATATGCCCTTCTGAGTTCAAAGTGTCTGTTGTGAAACCTATATATAAAAAAGGAAACAAGAACAAAATGGAAAACCATCGCCCACTTTCACTTATCACTACACTGGCAAAAATATTCGAAAAAACTTTGAAATCAAGATTAACCAATTATTTCAATAAATCCAACATATTATCAAGCAGGCAGTTTGGATTCAGAGAGGGGGTATCAAGTCAGGATGCTATCTCATTTCTGACTTCTGGTGTCTACAATGCCATTGATGAGGGAAACCCAACACTCTGCGTGTTTTTGGATTTGTCCAAGGCATTTGACACCGTTAGTCACCCACAGCTGTTAGATGCTTTGGAGGATATAGGGATACGCGTTACTGCATATAATCTTTTGAAAAGCTACTTGGGTGGGAGAAAACAATGTGTTTGTATAAACCACAAAGTGAGTTAAGAACTATTAATAGAATATGGAGTACCCCAAGGAACAGTGTTGGGTCCCCTATTGTTGTCAGTTCATCTAAATAGTCTTCTAACTCTAAATAGCAGTGGTACAATCATAAGCTTTGCAGATGATACCGCGATAGTATATAAAGACACCACCTGGTCAAAACTCAAAGAAAATGCTGAAAAGGATATGTCAAAAATTATAGATTGGTTCAACCACAAACTTCTAACCATAAATTTCGAAAAAACCAAATTCCTCGCGTTCACAGCCCATAAAAATCACTTACCAGAATATGAGAGGTTGTCTATTGAAAATAACTTCAAAATCATTATAATTGAAAGATCTCATATCATCAAATACTTAGGCGTAACAATAGACAATTTCTTGAGATGGGATGCTCACATCAACAACATCACTAAAACGCTACGTAGTTTATTATATAGGTTCAAGTTTTTGGGTAACATTTTAGATACGAATCACATGAAAATTATATATTTTGCACTCGTGGAATCCAGAATCCAATATGCAATTCTTGGATGGGGAGGGGCTGCTAAATCGCACTTCAAGATTCTTGAAACCATACAAAAACGGTTTCTTAAAATTATGTACAGAAAAGAAAATACATATTCAAGTGATTTATTGTACAGAGAAGCCAAAATCCTAGATCCAAAACAACTTTTTTTCGTCAGCATAATAATACACCAATACAAAAATAAAAATACATTACACAATATTGGTCATTCATACTCCACCAGACAAAAAGAGAAAAAACTTGTGAAAACAAAACTAACAAACACAAAAATTGGACAACGTTGTTTCACATATCTTCAACTAAAAGTAATCAACTTCGTACCAGAAGAAATAAAATCAATTACTAAAACCGCGAACTCAATAAGCTTGTTGAAAAAAAAATTGAACTTTATATACTCCGCACCCCCCGAGCCATAATAAATGCTCTCTTGGAATGAGAAATAAGAAACCCCCACTCTACTATAATTTCCTTTTGTATTCTCTCACATCAATGGGTGAACGTATTTTCATTGCTACCTTGTTATTTTTTATTGTTAATTTTCATTTTATAAATTTAAAGCTCTAATCTAATACCAATATAATAACTATTAATACTTCTTCTCTTCTTCTTTCCCGATATATTGTAATGATTTTCATATACTAACCTAATTATAGGAACACGAGAAAATACCCACGTGCAACACCGTGTATTTGTGGATACACTCATGTTCATTCTCTAACCACTAATCTATTTACTTATATAATATTCATCTATAGTCTTTTCATAACTATAAATAGTTTATTCGATATATTGTTACATCTTTCCCTACATGTATTAGGTTCATGAAGAACATACAAGAGAATGCCCACGTACAACCCTGTGTTTTGTGGGAAACCCTTGTTTATTTTTCTAATTGAAACATATATTACCTTCCAATTTTTCAAAAAAATCTGTACATTTGTGGAAAATGAACGTTATTATTATTATTGTTTTATATATGAGGGGAATATTCGGTCTGGATTTCGAACATTGGAACTGGTAAGGTCTTGTTAGCCACAATTAGGCCTGCGTTGCTAAGGAACACATATCTATCAATTTTATTCTGTGATTCCATTTGAGAGTTACGAATTCAGTATTTGTTCAGCAGTTATGTTGAATATTATAAGGTCGAAAAATGCCTATGCATTTTCTCTGATCCACATTCACTTGTGTATAATTTCATATCCGAGAAAAGTGATAACTTTGTTCATGGAAAAAAAATCCACTAAAAGTGGTATTTTTTTATATGTCAACAGAGATTGAATGTCAAATGTTTTTTCTGTCTCAGAAGAAAAACTATTTTTACTTCTAAACCTTATATCAGGATAACGAGGAAGTTCAAAGTAGCTTTTCAGTAGGTGATAATATATATAAATAAATATATATATATATATATATATATATATACACTGTAATGAATAGCGGGGTCTCTCAGTCAGTCCAAATGAAAAGTCCTGTTTTACTTTGCCAAGTTTTCGCTTCTATTGTGAAGCTTCTTCAGGGCAGTAAAAATGGTGTAAAAATATTGAATTAAACATGAATTGGTAAAAAATGTGTATACATGTTTGTAAAATTGTTTTTGTTTCTTTATTTATTTTTTTTTCTTTTCTTTTTTTTTGTTTTTTTTTGTTTTTTTTAATTTTGTTTAATTCAATATTTTTACACCATTTTTACTGCCCTGAAGAAGCTTCAAAATAGAAGCGAAAGCTTGGCAAAGTAAAACAGGACTTTTAATTTGGACTGACTGAGAGACCCCGCTATCCATTACAGTGTAAACTTCTCCAGTCGCTATAATAATCCACTTCATATATATATATATATATATATATATATATATATAATTCGATTGATTTTGTGAGGTTGCAGTCAAAATCAATCGAATTATATTATAGCCAGTCACTAATTCTTCTCATATATATATATATATATATATATATATATATATATATATTGTCGTATAAACTTCCTAACTATATTTGCTAGGACAATTTTCGATTTCTGAGGGTTGACGAATGCTGATTTACGGAAAAAATAAACCAACCAACCATATTCAAAGTCGGGATGGAAGTCTGATATGCTATAATTACGAGAAGCATTAAGGAAAGATACAAATTTGAACTTCGATTTTGTTCATATATGAGGCAAACCGTCTCGAAAACAAACAGTGCAATTTCTTGTTGAAATTTTATTCACAGTTCAGAAATTTTTGCTCGATTATTTAGGCTTCACCTGACAGAGACACCTTACTGCCCTGGAAACCCAACTCATTAGGAATCAATCATTCATTTTTTATAATAGCAGTGTCCATCAGAATTTCGTTGGGCAAGCATTTGAATGATATAATATTCTATTGAATAATTATTATATTGAATCCACCTCGCACCAGTTTCTTACTTTACTTAAATCAGATGATACTCTTTTGTGTAGCTCGACTGAGTTTTTTCCTTGCAGAATATTTTTGTATCATCCGCAAAAAACATAGGGCTACCAGATAAATCAATAATAGAGATGTTATCCATATACATCATAACCAGAATCGGACCCGTTACAGAACCCTGTGGTCCACCAGAATCAATGGCCCCGCTCTTCGAGAGTTCCTTCATCCTCATCAATTGAAACCATCCTGAGAGATACGATTCAAACCAACTGTACGTCACACCTCAAAATTCATATATATGAAGTTTTTTCAGTAAGATATCGTGATTGGCAATCAAATGATTTTGAATTATCGCAGAAAATGACGGCGGCTACTTCACCAATTCGTGTAAAAAAATGATAAAAAGGATCTTTTCTTCCCTTAAATCCAAGCTGGTTATTTTTTATGATAATATATATATATATATATATATATATATATATATATATATATATTGTCGGGAAGTAAGGTAGGACTTTGGTCCTTCCTTGGGGTTAAAGAAGCTCGTTGGTTTTTGTGATAACCAGGATGAAATCAGTTGGTGAAAACACAAATACAAACTTTATTGATTCACACATTTACTCGAAACGACAATCATTCATTATAAACCTATACTTACAAAATAGAAACCCAACAACACTGAATTTACTTGCCCTATTGGGCAGAATCGTTTCACTGACTACATCTGACAATTTTGTGATCAAACAGGAACTTGTTTCCAATCCCCCGATCAACGGTTTATTTATCAATTCCTAATCATATATATATATATATATATATATATATATATATATAAATATATATATATATATTGTCGTATAAAAGGCCTTAATGAAAAACCTTTTCGGAATTAGGTCGCGACATTGACTTACACATACGCATTCGTTGACAATGGTTTGATGCACGTCTAAATGTTTTAGCAAATATCACACTCAGTAAAACAAATGTGTTATAAAAGAAGTGTCGTGGCTCTGATTCGGAATTGATAAATAAACCGTTGATCGGGGGATTGGAAACAAGTCCCTGTTTGATCACAAAATTGTCAGATGTAGTCAGTGAAACGATTCTGCCCAATAGGGCAAGTAAATTCAGTGTTGTTGGGTTTCTATTTTGTAAGTATAGGTTTATAATGAATGATTGTCGTTTCGAGTAAATGTGTGAATCAATAAAGTTTGCATTTGTGTTTTCACCAACTGATTTCATCCTGGTTATCACAAAAACCATCTGAGCTACTTTAACCCCAAGGAAGGACCAAAGTCCTACCTTACTTCCCGACAATATATATATATATATATATATATATATATATATATATATATATATATATATATATATCATAAAAAATAACCAGCTTGGATTTAAGGGGAGAAAAGATCCTTTTTATCATTTTTTTACACGAATTGGTGAAGTAGCCGCCGTCATTTTCTGCGATAATTCAAAATCATTCGATTGCCAATCACGACATCTTACTGAAAAAACTTCATATATATGAATTTTAAGGTGTGACGTACAGTTGGTTTGAATCGTATCTCTCAGGATGGTTTCAAATGATAAGGATGAAGGAACTCTCGAAGAGCGGGGCCATTGATTCTGGTGGACCACAGGGTTCTGTGTCGGGTCCGATTCTGGTTATGATGTATATGGATAACATCTCTATTATTGATTTATCTGGTAGCCCTATGTTTTTTGCGGATGATACAAAAATATTCTGCAAGGAAAAATCTCAGTCGAGCTACACAAAAGAGTATCATCTGATTTAAGTAAAGTAAGAAACTGGTGCGAGGTGGATTCAATATAATAATTATTCAATAGAATATTATATCATTCAAATGCTTGCCCAACGAAATTCTGATGGACACTGCTATTATAAAAAATGAATGATTGATTCCTAATAAGTTGGATTTCCAGGGCAGTAAGGTGTCTCTGTCAGGTGAAGCCTACATAATCGAGCAAAAATTTCTGAACTGTGAATAAAATTTCAACAAGAAATTGCACTGTTTGTTTTCGAGACGGTTTGCCTCATATATGAACGAAATCGAAGTTCAAATTTGTATCTTTCCTTAATGCTTCTCGTAATTATAGCGTATCAGACTTCCATCCCGTCTTTGAATATGGTTGGTTGGTTTATTTTTTCCGTAAATCAGCATTCGTCAACCCTCAGAAATCGAAAATTGTCCTAGCAAATATAGTTAGGAAGTTTATCTATTATAATAGTGTTTAGTGATTCATTTTGAAAAGGCCGTGAAGAAGAGGAAAGGATAGATCCTTTAATTGTGTGAAATAACATTTCAATGAATCAAATTCAAGTCAATATGAAAAAAAAAGTTATTGAAATGGAATCAAAGCAATTTTTCATTTGTTTTTTGTTGTAACCATTATTTGTTTTATAATGAAAGATTCTGATTTCATGCACTTCTTTTCCCTGCAAGATAAAATCTTATCAGAGTTAATTTTTTTGTGGAAGTTGTTATAATAGATTCAATGATTCAAGCAATACTCAATATGGGAAAGTAGTGAAAAAGAGGGGTGGGATTTGTTCAGTACTTTTCTGGGTTTGTAACCTACCACAAACTGAAAAAATTAATATAGGAATATATACAAATATACAAGTGTAGAAGGGTAGGTTTAGTTTCCGAAACGGTAACGATAAGTACTTTCATAAATACCTATATTAGTTCTTATTATTCTGTGATAGGCAAAATTTGAGTTCTACGAGAAGTTGCTGACTAATTGGACTTGTTTTATAGAGAAAACTATTTTTCACTAGAAGCAGCAACTTTTCGGGGTATGTTGAAAATCTGCCCTTCTACAGTTGTATAGATTCCAATATTAATTCCTATTTCTTCAGATTGTGGTAGGCTACAAACCCAAAAACAACGGAACAAATATTGATCCACCACAATAATTTCAATAAATATGATCTGATAGTTTCGTCTTTATTTTGATTTTTACCTATATCTGGGAATTTTAAATTCGGCTCTTTCAAATAAGACACAAATCTTCAGGCGATGAAGTATATTTCAATTTGATTTGAGAGAAGGTGCGATTTATTTCTACTGGGTGACATCATAGCCAATCTGGATTCAAAGCAGCAAACCACCAGATGAAATTCTTACCTTTGCAGCATATAAATGAAGTTGAACATGCAATTGAACGTAGTTAGGAGTAGATCCGCTGTGCTCAGGTTAACGAGGAAGTAATTGGTCACAGTTCTCATCCTTCGATGGGCTGAAACAAAGATACGACTGAAATCAAAGTGATCATCGTAAATATTTCAAAGTGGGTTGATTCGAATCGTCTTTGTAGTGGTTTTCTCCAAGTAACGACATGCGGAAACACCGGTTAATTAGCAAATAATTGGGGATATGATGGAACGAATATTCACGGGATACCTTACTTTTGTTGGGGTGAAAATTGTAACTGTAAGTTCGAATTACCGGAATAGCGCATAGTATAATGAATAACACTGGAAAATATTGATGGATGTTATTGTGATTGAGCTGAGCTAATTGGAAATCATCATTGAAGAAGGGAAGCAAGGAATATACACAAAATACAAGTTGTTAGGTTCATTGAACTGGGGTGGAATCTGCGACTAATATTCTTAGCATCAATATATAATATATATGAATAAATTCAAAACATACACTCATGAAAATGGTGCAGGAAAAAAAAATTTCGTTTCAAAATCTTGCTGAGTTACCTGCCGTAATATATATACAACGACAAGGTTATGTGTTTATAATAATTTATTATTCAGTTGGTGGGTCCTCTACATTAACTGGTACTGTATTTTTATCCGCTGGCATATCATTGTGAAACTGTCAGATATTCACCTCTATATTATTATGAAACATCGCCTCCG